>NW_017553907.1:1252654-1262705 GCF_001854935.1 Bemisia tabaci
GGGGGGGGGGTCGAGGTGAGCGTTTTTACGTGTTAAAGGATAGGAACCTATGTTACAAAAGCGTGACAATAGGAAAAGGGGGGGGGAGTCAAAAATGCTGAAAAAGTGCGTTAAGTAATTTTGATAAGTATTGCGATCCTTTGAAACGTACTAAAGGGGGTATGATATACTCTGAAACAATTAGTTTCGTTCTTCGGTTTTAAAAAAAATACTGTTCTAATTCATGCGTTATTCGCAGATTTCACTGTACTATTTACTTACGATGTGGTTATTCGGCGGTGACAACAAAATTTTCAAGAAAAAATCCTATTTTCCCCCTTACTTTGAGTCTTCATACTGTTGAACACTTTTGAGTGAAATTCTGTGCCCAAGTCAAAACAGCGCCAAAAAACCCCGAGTGGTATGAATGCAAAGCGGAATCTATTCTCCTTACTGAGTAACTTACACTATTACGGAGTGGAATCTACTATTTTTGTGGAGTGTCATACACTTTTATGGGGCTAATTTTACTCCCCATTCTTATCACGCGGGATTTTTGAGCGCTATGGACTTTAACACCAAATCTCACTCCTCGATTTTTAAAAGTGGAAGGCGGCAAAAAACCGTGGAGATTGAATATTTTCGGTTGGGTAAACCAGAAATCCTCCTTTTGTCGGACTAAGACCACGAGAAAATGTAATTTCAGATGAGAGGCTCGTCGGTTGCAACTAACTTCGATCACTGAAGCTGAACAAATTGGCCGCTAAAAAACTTAAGTTCAGCTCACGTGATCGAAGTTTTTTCCCTCGTGTACAGGCGGTGAAAACCCGATCGTAGTTATGTTAATTTTATGAGGCAGCATTGAATTGAGACCCGGACGAGATATAATTGCGTTTTTCGGAACCGATTATTCGTGTCGGCCGTTAGCCGTAAATTGTTGCGCGTCGACTCAGAGGTCCATTCCTGAGTGCAGATCCATACAGAGATTTTAAGAAACTCATGCTTCACATAATAGAGCCGGCGCTCTGGCTCTGGGAAAGTACTGCAGCATTTAAAAGACTCATCGCGGTCCGTGTCTTTTACATGGTTGCCGAATAATTCCTAGTAATTCGTCGATTAAAATTAGAGGCAAAGAGAGACCCTCCACTACAACTTCTCGGCGACAGGTGAAAAATTTTACCATCGGGATTCAACGAGGACAATTCAACGAGACCCATTCAACAGAATGTCTACTGGAACTGATTGACAAAAAAATCATTTCTTTTACGGTACTTTTCCAAAAAGTTCAGTACTTTTAAGTGTCCTTATGCGCCGCAATTCAGAACATTTTGAAAATCCATGATTCACGCCTGAATTGCAGTAAAAATGACTTTAGCCAGGAACTACGAAGCTCATGTGTAGCCTAAACACTAACTGGCACATGGGTAAAATACTGCACAAAGAATCAGTACGCAAGGGTATTGCATACTTTCCAAGGCTGTCTTATTAAAAAACACGCGTGGCATGAGGTGAAAAATTCCGGTTCTTTTTACGGTATTTTTGTACTTTTTTTATGCTTCTAGACTGTCCTCAAATAATCAAAACTAATCATAGACTTTCCTGATTTTCGGACTCGTAGATACTCTCTCATTCCTAAATATTCCTAATTTTACAGATTTTTCCTGGCAGTAACTATCCATGGATTTAGATTTGCCAGGATGAACATGTTAAGTTCGACGAATGACAAATGGACTGCATTTTGCAATTTGGAACTATAAATTCCGGCTCTTCTGGAAAAACACTTATGTGCATAGGAAAACTAATAGCGCGTACGTTGTTTTTAAACCGGGCTAGAATTTATAGTTCCAAATTGCAAAATGTAGTTCAAATTAGACTACATTTTCTGAGTAGGAACTACAATTTCTGGCTTTGTTTAGAAACAGGATGTTTACTAAAACAGGCTGGCCAAAAATCAGTACTTTTACAGCACTTTTTCAGTACATTCCCAAGAACTTCCGTACCTCCTCAATAGAAAAAGTCAATACTTTTTCAGAACCTCCATTCAACGAAATTCGAAAAATTTCAAGAATTTGAATATCTAGCTCAAAAATCACAAAACAAATAAAAAAATTTCCGGACCTTCTTGCGGAATTTTCGCACTTTTCGGTACTTCCAGACCGTCATTAAAAAATCAGTACTATTTCCGGACCTCCGGAAATTCCGGACTAATAGACACCCTGAGAAACGACATACGTCTCATCATGTTTTCTGTAGACATAAGTTTTTACGGATGAGACAGTAAATGTAGTTCCTAATTGCAAAATATAGTTCAATTAGAAGGGAGAATCGGCAGTGGTGGACCGTGCGCCACACGTCGCACATGAACATATGCAACTAATTAAAGCGGCGAGAAGGAGAAGCGAGGCGGAAGATAGCTAACCTGTAATTATCGCCGGAATCAAAAATCAGAAATCTCGCAACTAGAATCTAGGCGAGAACTAGATGCTAGATAGAATCAGCGGCGACTGGCCGGGGCTGGTCGGGGCGATGCGATCCCGGATTCCGCGCTGCGCCCGCCAGAACGGCTCCTCAAAACCCGCACGCGAGCTCCCGATTGGACGCCCGCTCCATTTCGCCCGTGAGAAACACTCAAAATATGCTTTTAAAACGGATTTTTCATCATTTAAAGACGATTGAGTCTTCGATTTTGGAAGAAAATTTGACTCGGAAGAAATTATACTAATTACAATGAGATTGATTTTACCCGAAGAGATAATTTTTTACTTAAAACAAAATTATACATAAAATACATTTTTCCAATCCGAAGAAAATTACATTTTCCATCGACGACAAAGTCACTCTTTCAACAAAGAATTGAAAGAATTCAAAAATTATAGTTCCTTATTGCAGAATGTGGTCCGAATGTTCTCCCTGTTTTCCAGTCCTGCGAACATCCCGGTATCTTTTAATTACCAACTTAAGAACTGCTCGATCGACTATCGAAGCGTTACGGCTTTCACTGCGGAGTCCACGATGTTGAGCTCCGGTCCCTATCTCGATTGGACATACGCTGTTGAGCAGCGGCGTCTATTAATCGTGGCTATCGTTCGGGTAATCGACAGCTAATTTGGCGAGGTAAAGGGAATTTCAATCACCGCACGACACCCCTTCTTGGCCAGCCCCACGACCACCGCGACGGCAGAGAAAGGGACACAGCCTGCATAACACTGCAACCTGCATTTTGGACTCCAGTTTCCGCCTCCTCCTGTAATCATTTGAGGGGCCCCTGAGCATTGAGCAAGGATCAAGTATCGTACCGGCGAATACTGTTGTACTGAGGAAAAACGCCGTATGTACATTCGAGTGTTGCCAAAAGTCTCCCTGTAGATAGTATATTTATTTCCAGGGGGTGCAAATTGTTTTAGGCCTCCGCAAGTTTTCAGGAGGCCTCCGTAATTTTCTATAACGCACTAAACTTTCGCAAAAACGTTAACACAACACGCTGATCGAAATTTTGTTAAATTTTTCGTTAAATTTTAGAAAGTATATGCCAAAACCGCATTGATCCGCAAGAATTAAATTCTGAAAAATCTAAAATCTAAAAAAAAAAAAAAACTCTCAGCCGCCACAATTTTTAGAGCAATTCAACAGTTTAGTGTGACCGCGTGGTCGAGAAGAATTTGCACCCCTATTTTTTGAGCAAATACGTCCCAGATTTTCTTGGAACATTTTCCCTGGCAATCAAATCCAATTCAATCCTGGCATTTCCCGTTTTTCCCGAGTCATAGACTGCGTTATAACGGAATCCAGATGAGAAAGATTGCTTGATATTCTGTGTGTCCCGGATGTGTCGTCGATAGCGACGATTTTAAAGAAAATAGATTCGATAGAATAGAATGATAACGCAAACAAACGGGTCGTGCACTTAGATCGTATCCTCCCGTCTGAAATTAGACTGGACAGAATCGAGGACACTCCGCCATTTTCCAGACGAAAGAACGTAACTAAAATTCGAAGTTGCAAAATTTCCACTCGCAAATCGTAATTTTACCAAAAATTCGTTTAACTTTTCCGCCTGAAAATTTCACCGATTTTCCTTCCGATTGCGCACATGAAACAGACATTTTTTTGACAGAAATATAACATTCGTAAGCCTGTAAAAAAATAAAAAGGTTCGAGTCAATTTTATAATCTCGGAGTTGAGTTACGTTCCTCCGTGTGGGAAACAACAAGCCGCAAAAAACTGGTCCGCAAGCGTGGACAAAGGGAGGACCCGGTTGGCAGATTTTGTCGCCCCTTCAACGTAAGGGCATATCTAGAATTCTACGTGAGCCCTGTACTATATTTTAACCCATGCTTTCTGGGGCTCATGTGAAAATCGAGATACGATCTTCCTTCAAAGGAGCGCAGATTCGCGGACACAACGAGATCCATTTCCTTGCGTTTCCGCTAGCGCAAAGACAAGGGGACGACGCACTGTCTAATTAACATCCACGCGTGGCGGAGCATCGAGATAAAGAAGAAATAACAAATAAAAGGAAAAGAAAAAGAAAAAAATGCGAAATGAGGCAGAGGGAGGACCCGAGGGAGTGGCGAGTCGGACATGATACCGTCCACTAGCCCAATTACACCGTGCACCGAGTACACAGCCCGGAGCCTGGCGAAAAGTTTTTTGTTGCGGTGACCAAACAAGCTGACAGCGGAGGTGTGCGCGAAGTGTGCGTGATAGTAATGAATAAAGCCCATCGCGTTCAATCAGTTCGGTTCCGTTGTTCCTCGTTAGCGGACCGCGTTGCCGGCTCGGAGTCTCGGTCCGTTTTACGTTCCTCCAAGTTGTGAGCGGAGATGGAAAATGAATTCCTATGAGTTTGATGGAACTTGAAAAAATTTCGCGAAATTCGACCAAATTTGTGTAAAAATTCGGAATTCCGAACCAAAATTTTCAAATCTCTTATCCGAAAACTTGAGGTCAAGCTACCGTGGTTGGGGTCAAAAATCCAATGTTCTTCGGCAGGTACCGTAGTACTTCAGATGTGTGGCCCGACCCAGTGGCGTGGCGTGCTCTGCGATGTATCGATTGATCTGCCGTGTAAACCTATGGAAAAGGATCGGTAAATAGAATGTTCGCAACGAACGCCTTAATAATCGATTCCTTACCAGAAGAAGTACCAAATTCTTAAGGAGAGATATCGAGATAATCGATCATTCACGCCTCGCCACTGGCCCGACCCTTTCGGTATATACTGAGAACTTCAGATGTTTGACCCGAACTTCGGCAGCTAGACCTCAAGTTTTTGGGTGCGTGAGATTCGAAAACTATAGAGATCCACAAGGCCTCATCTTCGAGTCCCACAAAGTAATTTTTTTCTCCGTTAAGCACCGAAAAAAAAGATCCTGATTTACCATTCTGGATGTAAAAAAAGTGTGCGGGAACTCGCAAAACGCTGACTTGACCGCCATAGCAGTTAGTTTTGCATCTTGACATTGCTGAAGTAACTGCTGTAGCGGTTAATACAGCGTTTTGTGAGTTCTCGCACACTTTTTTACGTCCAGAATGATACATTAGCATCTTTTTTTCGGCGAGGACTTGCGAGACATGTTTCAATTTATTAATTTTTTCTTTTTTTTTTTTTTTTCTCAAAATGAAATGAAGATACCTGTTGAAGAGGCAACCCCGAGAGGGCGTACAACGAGGCCCGATGCGACACGGGCACCGGGGCGAGGCCGATCGGCGACATGCGACATACCTACTGCTCCGAATAGACCCGGGAAAGGAAGACGCCGAGCGAAGGAGGCGAGTCGCTCGCCACTTCTCACCATAAAATCAATGAAGCAAGATAATGGAGTGTTAGTTCTGAGAACACGTGTAAATGTGGTTAATAACTTTTAGATTGAGCCGCGGCCCGGGGCCCGGGGGCTCGGGGGAGGAGACGAAAAAAAAGCCCCGCGGGCGGCGGGAGGCGGGGGGGATGATAATAGGAGACGTGAGCGGGTATAATAACACCAATTAGTGGCGTCGAGATGGAACTGATACTCTTCGACGAAGGTGGATGTGTTGCGTCGAGTGCCGTTCACACCGGGACAACGACAACGACGCGACACAACGCGGCGCGGAGGTGACCTGCTGCCGTGTCCCCGTCCCTTTATTGTCGCGTCGTCGCACACTGAACCGCGCCACCTTCAAACTTGGCTGAAACGATTGATTAGAGGTGAGGTGAAAAACAAACAATCACAGAATATGTGAATGTTCCGGGAGGCAATTTCCGAGAGGACCTACTTTGAAAAATTTCGAGATTGGCGATTTTGCGTCTTAATGAGAACGTTCTCTAAAGCCTTTGGGAGCCAAGCTACGCGGGGTTTTTGGTGATTTTTTTCACCCAAGAGGTCGCAACCTGTTTCTTTCCTGTGTCTATGTCAGAATTTATTTTTAACCTGAATATTACTTGAAACTCTGGTGCCTACGCACTAAAGCCCCATCATAGAGCAAAACATAAAAAAAAATAAATAAATAAAAAGAGCCAAAACTTTAATAATTCAAAAAAAAAATATTAACATTTTTGTCTTGGAACTTCAAAATGTCATACCTCCATCAACTTTTGAGCTCTCACGGACAAACTTGCGCCAAAATGTCCACATTTTCTCTCTCTATACAGGTTGCATGTGTACTAATAACTCAGATTTGAAGTTTTGGAAGATAAGCTAGGTTCCTTTTCACAGATCCGGTTACAAATGTATATCTCAGAATTTCAGGGTGGAGTGCATTCCAGCCCTTAACGACGCCCCCTTTAGAGATCTGACGAGGATTCGAAATCACACATTTTTATGGGGATAAAGGGGGAATAAAAGGCTTAAAAATCAAAGGCCACGTTAGTTGAGAATGAGACCTGCTGCGGTGTCCCTTGTCCCTTTTTGTCCCATCGTTGCTCCCGTGTGTCACTAACCAGGTCCGTGCCCCTCCCCCCTCCCCCCTCCTCCCGCCTATTCCCCTATATCTTTTCCGGAAGCTTCCCATTCATGAGTTCGCAGTCTTCCCTGCCTGCGCCATACAACCCTCTCATTTGACCGCACGCACCCGGGCACCGTCCTTCCGCTTGGTCTCGTTACAGCAGCTCTGCTGTGCTAAGGAAAAACGCCGTATGTGAATTCAGACACTGCCAAACTTCCTTCGAAAAATCACGAATTTTCCGGAAAATTTGGCGGTATTTTTCTTTCAAATTTTAAGCGAACTTCGTTCGTAGTTTGATCTGTAGTGTCAGAAAATTTCAATGAATAATTTCCATAACTTTCTTCAAAAATAAATCTTTTTCTAAGTAAATTTGGCAAAATTTGAATGTTCATAGGGCGTTTTTCCTTGACAAGGCAGATCAGCAGGGGTGCAGAAAGTTCCAAGCTATTTATAGCATCCGGAAGTGTTCTCGCAAATATCCATAGTAAAATTACGCATATTTCTAATAGGATACCAAGAGGAGCGGTTGTAAAGTTCTAAGACCTCGGTTGCAATTGAGGCGCTGAATGCGAAAAGGGCACTTCGATTGCGGTGTTCCAGAATCTCAGTCGCTAATTAATCCCTTGAAGGAGAATTTAATGGGTGATTTTTCCAGAATGCTTTCCATAGGAAATTGTTGAGCCATAAGGAATATTCAGTTAAATGTTTAGTGAAATGGATGCATTCACTTTCCTGACAATGAATGAAATACACTGGGAAAAAAACACATTGGATCTAGGGTCCAGACTCTTGAAAACATCGACAAGAAAAAATACTATTGATTCAATCGTACTTAAGCTTAAATCAAGAACCCAGCCTCTTAATTTGAGCGGAATTCCTTTTGATTTAAGCTTAAATCTGATTGAATCAAGAGTATTTTTTCTTGGCAATGTTTTCAAGAGTCTGGACTCTAGATTCAATGTGTTTTTTTTTTCCAGTGTATCAGAGGAGATTCTCAAATACTGCAACCGAGAAGTGCCCTTTTCGCATCCAGTGCCTCAATTGATTTGACTTGGCTCCTTTCTGTTAAATCGGTCATAGTCTCGAAAAAAAATTTCACCGGAACGCCAGGAAGAATTTCGGGAATTTCTTTGATATCCTCAGCTGTCGGGTACTGCGAAAATTGCACCCACGGTTAAAATTTCGCTATTGGGATATTAATCAGCCGTGTTTTAATTATCGCTGCTCGCCAAAGTTCCTGTCCTCGAGGCCTGAGCGAATGCCCGTTCCTCGAGACCATATTTCTGCCGCGATAGGTCACTTAATTTGAGGAGGCAAGACGACCAGAACTGCCCACAGCCATTATTAACGCTCAGGTCATTGCACTTTACCAATCATCCATCTTTACTACGTATGCCCGAATTTTACGACCCTAATTTGTTCCAGAAAATGAACCATAACTGCGAGTTGACTTCCTTTCCCTCCTGATGCCCGCCTGCCCGGGACGAAAAGGTAGCGCTTTTACAGCCCGGCAGATGACTTCACAAATGATTTGACCGCTAATCAAGGATTTTACTTCGGGAAGCGTTCAGATCCTCCTTTGGCGGAACGCTTTATAGCGGAGCGGTCAAAACAGGAACGTTGCAGAGAACCGAACGGAGAGTGCATGGTATCGCAGGCATAGTACTATGCTAGCGAAAAAAAACGGCGAATAAACATTTAAATGTTGCTAACTTTCCTCTCAGAAAATTTTTAACTTGATGAAAATTATGAATGTTTTAGAATCGTATTTTCAGATACTTCAGATCGAAATTCAAACAAAATTCTCTGAAAAATTGGAAGAAAAATACTCGCAGGTTTCCCTGTAAATTCGTATATTATCAAGGGAAATTTGACAACGCCTAAAGGATAATACGTCATTTTTCCTTAGCACGGCAGCACAGCCGGCGAATGAAAAGCTGAGTATTTGCTGCTTCAACATCAGCACGCGGTCGTAAAAAGTAATATTTGAGAATGTATGGTTAAAAAGTATGAGAGGAGAAAAATAATAATAATTACACTCATAATAAAAGATGAATCTTAAATTGGCTCTTTATACGTCACAATTTCAACTCTTCGCAAATGCACAAGTTACAGGTTTTTATTAGCAGAGATTTTGCAACGTGCAAATGCACATACGGCTTTTCTGTTGAGCACGGTATTATATGATTTTCGTTGATAATGGTTTTGCATGCTCGTTGTGGGTTAAAAATAAACATGGTTTAACGTTGTCCATCCCATTATGTAAATGCGGCCGTTCATTTTATAGGATTTCCATATTTCCCCAGACGACAAATCTAGGTCGGAGTCATAAATACCCGAACAGAAGTTTTTCATTTGGAGCCCGCAGGTACGAAAAAGGTACAGGTAGTGACACAAGCTTAGTAGGTCATCGGCTGGATCGAGCATGACTTCCTTTTTTCTCACGTTATCCGTCGTTCGCCTCTTTTCACTCGATATTTTCCTACCCTAGATCCATTTCCATGCTTCATCGAGTCACGCACTGCGAAATAGCACCGAAAACAAAGGGGAGTTCCTTCTACTTTCGATCTCGGGTATAAAGGCCACTGCAAGATTGATTTTTATCGACCAATTAAATAAACATGGTCCCGCTTAGCGCTTCTTATTGGCCAGTGGATGCGGTTTGGACTCATCTCTGGGGTCTCTAGTTTTTTTGTTTTTTTTTTCATCTCGGGAAATCCTGATGAAATCCCGATTTTTCCTGATTGTTGACTGCTAAATCCTGATTTCATAATTTTTTCAAATCCTGATATTTTGCGGAGGCGAATGTAATTTCCAAAAATATTTCGATAAAAAAATCCGATCGGACGGCCGACTTTTCTCAAATCTCGATACTACGACCGATTTTTCCTCAAATCCTGATTGGCTTCAAATCCTGATAGAATCAGGAAAATCGAGAAAATCTTGATGCTAGACACCCTGATTCTCCCCGTGAAAGAGCCGACGAAATTCGCCCCTAAGACTGCACATCGAACTTCTTTGGGGGTTATCCGGGTTTAACTCCGAGCAATTTCAAAAAATGATCCTTTTTGATCGCGTCTCCGTACGGGAATAATTTTAACGCGACCGACACTTAACGGTACACCGGTGCCCCCCCCCCCTCCCCCC
>NW_017553907.1:1264061-1281564 GCF_001854935.1 Bemisia tabaci
GGGGGGGGGGTCGAGGTGAGCGTTTTTACGTGTTAAAGGATAGGAACCTATGTTACAAAAGCGTGACAATAGGAAAAGGGGGGGGGAGTCAAAAATGCTGAAAAAGTGCGTTAAGTAATTTTGATAAGTATTGCGATCCTTTGAAACGTACTAAAGGGGGTATGATATACTCTGAAACAATTAGTTTCGTTCTTCGGTTTTAAAAAAAATACTGTTCTAATTCATGCGTTATTCGCAGATTTCACTGTACTATTTACTTACGATGTGGTTATTCGGCGGTGACAACAAAATTTTCAAGAAAAAATCCTATTTTCCCCCTTACTTTGAGTCTTCATACTGTTGAACACTTTTGAGTGAAATTCTGTGCCCAAGTCAAAACAGCGCCAAAAAACCCCGAGTGGTATGAATGCAAAGCGGAATCTATTCTCCTTACTGAGTAACTTACACTATTACGGAGTGGAATCTACTATTTTTGTGGAGTGTCATACACTTTTATGGGGCTAATTTTACTCCCCATTCTTATCACGCGGGATTTTTGAGCGCTATGGACTTTAACACCAAATCTCACTCCTCGATTTTTAAAAGTGGAAGGCGGCAAAAAACCGTGGAGATTGAATATTTTCGGTTGGGTAAACCAGAAATCCTCCTTTTGTCGGACTAAGACCACGAGAAAATGTAATTTCAGATGAGAGGCTCGTCGGTTGCAACTAACTTCGATCACTGAAGCTGAACAAATTGGCCGCTAAAAAACTTAAGTTCAGCTCACGTGATCGAAGTTTTTTCCCTCGTGTACAGGCGGTGAAAACCCGATCGTAGTTATGTTAATTTTATGAGGCAGCATTGAATTGAGACCCGGACGAGATATAATTGCGTTTTTCGGAACCGATTATTCGTGTCGGCCGTTAGCCGTAAATTGTTGCGCGTCGACTCAGAGGTCCATTCCTGAGTGCAGATCCATACAGAGATTTTAAGAAACTCATGCTTCACATAATAGAGCCGGCGCTCTGGCTCTGGGAAAGTACTGCAGCATTTAAAAGACTCATCGTGGTCCGTGTCTTTTACATGGTTGCCGAATAATTCCTAGTAATTCATCGATCAGAGCATCCATTCTAGCTTCTCAGCGATAGGTGAAAATTTTACCATCGGGATTCAACGAGGTTAATTCAATGAGACCCGTTTAACAAGGTGTCTCCTGGAACTAAAAAAATCAGTAGCTCCTCAACCTAAGAGTTCAGTACTTTTCCAGTGCTTTTGTGTGCCAAAATTCAAAACATTTTGAAAATCCGCAATTCACGCCTGAATTGCAGTAAAATGACTTTAGCCAGGACTTTCGAGGCTCGTTTGTATAGCCTGAAGACCAACTGGCACATAAATACTGGTAAATACTGCACAAAGAGTTCGTACGGAAGGGTATTGCAATTATTGCATACTTTCCAGGCTGTCGTATTAAAAAACACGCGTGGCATTAAGCGAAAAATTCTGGACCTTTTTACAGTATTTCTGTACATTTTCAATACTTCTGGAAGGTCCTCAAAGAATCAAAGCTAATCTTAGGCTTTTCAGATTTTCCGAACCTGTAGATACCTTCTCATTCCTAAATATGTATTCCCAGTTTTATAGGTTTTTCCTGGCAGTGACTACATATATTGGATTCAGATTTGCTGGGATGAACATGTTCAGTTCGACGAATGGGACTACAATTTCTGGCTTTGTTTAGAAACAGGGTGTCTACTATAAAACAGGCTGGCCAAAAATCAGTACTTTTACAGCACATTTTCAGTGCATTCCCGAGAACTTCAGTGCCTCCTCAACAGAAGAATTCAATACTTTTTCAGAACATCCATTCGAAGTAATTCGAAAAATTTCCAGAATTTGAATAACTAGCTCAAAAATGAACAAAATGAACAAAATGAACAAATTTCCGGACCTTCTTGCGGAACTTCCGCACTTTCTCGGTACTTCCGGTCGGGCCTTAAAAAATCAGTACTATTTACGGACCTTTCGAACTTGCAGACACCCTGAGAAACGACGTACGTACCAACGTGTTTTCTAAAGACATATGTTTTCACAGATGAGCCAGAAATTGTAGTTCCTAATTGCAAAATATAGTTCAATTAGAGGGGAGAATCGGCAGTGGTGGACCGTGCGCCACACGTCGCACATGAACATATGCAACTAATTAAAGCGGCGAGAAGGAGAAGCGAGGCGGAAGATAGCTAACCTGTAATTATCGCCGGAATCAAAAATCAGAAATCTCGCAACTAGAATCTAGGCGAGAACTAGATGCTAGATAGAATCAGCGGCGACTGGCCGGGGCCGGCCGGTTCGATGCGATCCCGGATTCCGCGCTGCGCCCGCCAGAACGGCTCCTCAAAACCCGCACGCGAGCTCCCGATGGGACACCCGTTCCGTTCCGCCCGTGAGAAACACTCAAAATATGCTTTCAAAACGATTTTTTTCATAATTTAAAGATGATTGAGTCTTCGATTTTGGAAGCAGAATTCGACTCGGAAAAATATATTTGAAATAAAATGAAATTGATTTTACTTGAAGAAATTGTTTTTTACTTTAAACCAAAATTACACTTAAAATACATTTGCCCGTCCGAAGAAAATACCTTTTTCATCGAAGACAAAGTCACTCTTTTAACCGAGAAACTTATTTTGAATTAAAAATAGATGTATTACTAAAGGCGGTTATTTTCGGCGAACTCGATAGAACTCGAGAGATGGAGAGTGTTCAACAACACGTGTTTTTTGCCTGGACTGATTGTGAGCAAAAGTTGCAAAACTGCAGCGCGCAACTATTCGTGCTCCTCAGCCACTCATATTGCCATCGCAGTTATTGAAGGCGAACTTGATAGATACGCATGAAAAAGAATCAAGGACAATTAATGAAAAATCTGTCTTTTTTTTTTATGAAAACAGATATTTCCGTAATACATCGATGACCGAAAACGGAACCACGTATCTCCATCTATGCCGTTGCAGACTTCATGTCATACTCCGTTGGGAACCTAACGGAGGGAATTTTTTGAAAACTTCCTTGATCTTTCTCCTGTATCAGCAGCGTATTCTGTATAGACTTCAAGTAATCGATTTGGTTTGTTTCTCATCGAAATAAATAAGATAGACATGGAAATTTTAAAACATCGCAAAAGAGATACGAAGTTTCGCACTTTGGCCATCGATGAGGGGTAAGTCCATTTTTGACTATACATTATGCAATTAGGAATTACAATTTGGGGCTCGATATAGAAACAACACATATGCCATGAGTTTTCCCATGCAGATAAGTGTTTATATGCACAAGTCAGAAATTATGGTTCCTTATTGCAAAATGTAGTCCGAATGTTCTCCCTGTTTCCCAGTCCTGCGAACATCCCGGTATCATTTAATTACCAACTTAAGAACTGCTCGATTGACTATCGAAGCGTTACGGCTTTCACTGCGGAGTCCACGATGTTGAGCTCCGGTCCCTATCTCGATTGGACATACGCTGTTGAGCAGCGGCGTCTATTAATCGCGGCTATCGTTCGGGTAATCGACAGCTAATTTGGCGAGGTAAAGGGAATTTCAATCACCACACGACACCCCTCCTTGGCCAGCCCCACGACCGCCGCAACGCCAGAGAAAGGGACACAGCCTGCATAACACTGCAACCTGCATTTTGGACTCCAGTTTCCGCCTCCTCCTGTAATCATTTGAGGGGCCCCTGAGCAGGGATCAAGTATCGTACCCGCGAGGACTGCTGCGCTGAGGAAAAACGCCGTATGTACATTTGAGTGTTGCCAAAAGTCCCCCTGTAGATATATTTATTTCCAGGGGGTGCAAATTGTTCTAGGCCTCCGCAAGTTTCCAGGAGACCTCCGTAATTCACTGGAAAAAAAAACACATTAGATTTAGAGTCCAGACTCCTGAAAACATTGACAAGAAAATATACTCTCGATTCAATCGGATTTTTGCTTGAATCAAAACGGAATCCGCTTCAATTAAGAGGCTTGGTTCTTGATTTAAGCTAGATTCTGATTGAATCAAGGGAACTTTTTCTTGTCGATGTTTTTAAGAGTCTGGACTCTAGATCCAATGTGTTTTTTATTCCCAGTGTAATTTTCTTAAACGCACTAAATTTTCGCAAAAATGTCAACACAACACGCTGATCGAAATTTTGTTAAATTCGTTGATAATTTTAGAATGCCCAAATCGCATTATAACGAGGAAGTTAAAAATCTACAAATCTAAAACATTAAAAACAAAACAAAAATTCTCAGCATCTACAATTTTTAGAGCATTCAACAATTTGGTCGCGACCGCGCGATCGGGAAAAATTTGCACCCCTGTTTTTTTGAGCAAATACGTCCCAGATTTTCTTGGAACATTTCCCCTGGCAATCAAATCCAATTCAATCCTGGCATTTCCCGTTTTCCCCGAGTCATAGACTGCGTTATAACGGAATCCAGATGGGAAAGATTGCTTGATATTCTGTGTGTTCCGGATGTGTCGTCGATAGCGACGATTACAAAAAATAGATTCGATAGAACAGAATGATAACGGAAACGAACGGGTCGTGCACTTAGATCGTATCCTCCCGTCTGAAATTAGACTGGACGGAATCGAGGACACTTCTCCGTTTCCCAGACGAAAGAACCTTACTAAAATTCGACGTTGCAAAATTTCCACTCGCAAATCGTGTTTTTACCAAAAAATCGTTTAACTTTTCCGCTTGAAAATTTCACCGATTTTTCTGCCGATGTCGCGCATAAAACTGCAAAATTTTGGAAACAAATAGAACATTCATGAGCCTGTAAAAAAATAAAAATGTTTGAGTCAATTTCATAACCTCGGAGTGGAGTTACGTTCCTCCGTGTGGGAAACAACAAGCCGCAAAAAACTGGTCCGCCAGCGTGGACAAAGGGAGGACCCGGTTGGCAGATTTTGTCGCCCCTTCAACGTAAGGGCATATCTAGAATTCTACGTGAGCCCTGTACTATATTTAAACCCATGCTTTCTGGGGCTCATGTGAAAATCGAGATACGATCTTCCTTCAAAGGAGCGCAGATTCGCGGACACAACGAGATCCATTTCCTTGCGTTTCCGCTAGCGCAAAGACAAGGGGACGACGCACTGTCTAATTAACATCCACGCGTGGCGGAGCATCGAGATAAAGAAAAAATAACAAATAAAAGGAAAAGAAGAAAAAAATGCGAAATGAGGTAGAGGGAGGACCCGAGGGAGTGGCGAGTCGGACATGATACCGTCCACTAGCCCAATTACACCGTGCACCGAGTACACAGCCCGGAGCCTGGCGAAAAGTTTTTTGTTGCGGTGACCAAACAAGCTGACAGCGGAGGTGTGCGCGAAGTGTGCGTGATAGTAATGAATAAAGCCCATCGCGTTCAATCAGTTCGGTTCCGTTGTTCCTCGTTAGCGGACCGCGTTGCCGGCTCGAGTGTCGCGGTCCGTTTTACGTTCCTCCAAGTTGTGAACAGAGATCAAACATCCATTCCTGAGTTTGGAAAAGCCAAAAAATTCCGCGAAATTCGACCACCACTAGGTGAATTTTATTTCATTTTTGCTGAAAAAGGTTCTCATAAACTAATTTGGGCGAATGATAGCGCCTAGAGTACCTTTATAGACAGAGTATGGCCATTTCTGTTCCGGTTTTTCATTGGTCGCGTGAAAATAGGCTGACCCGATGCTGTTAGGGCCGTAAATAAACAAACAAAATGGCTGTTATCAGCTAGCAAGATTGAGGTTATGCACATCTTACATCCTCCTGTGATAAAGGTGAAAGGCGATTTAATAATGTTTTCATTTGTTTTTCGTGTGTTATTCGTAGATATGCTAGTTTAAATTATTACTGCCGCATAATTGAAATTTTTGTCAAATTTAGCTTCTTATCGATGTTACGGTGAGCCGCCATCTTGTTTGTTTATATACGGCTCTAAGAGCATCATGAAGCCTAAAAACTCGTTGACCAATCAAAAAGCGGAACAGTTTTCCTGTAGTAAAAAGATACGAATGGCCATACTCTGTCTATAAAGGTACTCTAATAGCGCCGACTTCCGAATTTAATTTTTACCTCGCGTGGTAACATTGACTTTTTCGTTAAATCCGGAGAAAGAACTTCGTGCGTGGAACCCGAAGTTGAGGTCATATGGATTTCCGTAGTTTTCGAATCGCTCATTCGGAAAACTGAGTTCAAGCTGCCGAAGTTTGGGTCAAACATCTGATGATACCGAAGTACTTCAAACGCGTGTGATCCGACCCCATCGGTGTATAACGAGTACTTAAGATGTTTGACCCCAACTTCGGCAACTGGTCCTCAAGTTTTTGGCTGCGTGCGATTCGAAAACATCAGAGATCTCTATGATCTCAACTTCGGGCGTCTCGGGCAACGCTTCGGGTTCCACGCACGAAGTTCTCTTCTCCGCGTTTAACGAAAAAGTCCAAACAATATAACCACGTGAGGTAGAAGTTAAATTCTAAAGTCGGCGCTACTATTCGCCCAAATTGGTTTATGAGGAGCTTGTTAAGCAAAAAATGAAATAAAATTCGCCTAGTGGTGACTGATGAATGTCGGGGCAGACACTTCGGTAGGCGAGTTTTTTTCTCCGTCAATGGTTTGCGAGACATTTTTCAATTTATTAATTTTTTTTTCTCAAAATGAAATGAAGACACCGGTTGAAGAGGCAACCCCGAGAGGGCGTACAACGAGGCCCGATGCGACACGGGCACCGGGGCGAGGCCGATCGGCGACATGCGACATACCTACTGCTCCGAATAGACCCGGGAAAGGAAGACGCCGAGCGAAGGAGGCGAGTCGCTCGCCACTTCTCACCATAAAATCAATGAAGCAAGATAATGGAGTGTTAGTTCTGAGAACACGTGTAAATGTGGTTAATAACTTTTAGATTGAGCCGCGGCCCGGGGCCCGGGGGCTCGGGGGAGGAGACGAAAAAAAAGCCCCGCGGGCGGCGGGGGGCGGGGGGATGATAATAGGAGACGTGAGCGGGTATAATAACACCAATTAGTGGCGTCGAGATGGAACTGATACTCTTCGACGAAGGTGGATGTGTTGCGTCGAGTGCCGTTCACACCGGGACAACGACAACGACGCGACACAACGCGGCGCGGAGGTGACCTGCTGCCGTGTCCCCGTCCCTTTATTGTCGCGTCGTCGCACACTGAACCGCGCCACCTTCAAACTTGGCTGAAACGATTGATTAGAGGTGAGGTGAAAAACAAATCATCACAGAATATGTGAAAAGAGACCTTATGTTCCGGGAGGCAATTTCTGAGAGGACCTACTTTGAACAATTTCGAGATTGGCGACTTTGCGTCTTAATGAGAAACGTTCTCTAAAGCCTTTGGGAGCCAAGCTACGCGCGGTTTTTGGTGATTTTTTTCACCCAAGAGGTCGCAACCTGTTTCTTTCCTGTGTCCATGTCAGAATTTATTTTTAACCTAAATATTACTTGAACTCTGGTGCCTACGCACTAAAGCCCCATCATAGAGCAAAACATAAAAAAAAAAAAATAAATAAATAAAAAAACCAAAACTTTAATAATTCAAAAAAAAAAAAAATATTAACATTTTTGTCTTGGAACTTCAAAATGTCATACCTCCATCAACTTTTGAGCTCTCACGGTCAAACTTGCGCCAAAATGTCCACATTTTCTCTCTCTATACAGGTTACATGTGTACTAATAACTCAGATTTGAAGTTTTGGAAGATAAGCTAGGTTCCTTTTCACGGATCCGGTTACAAATGTGTATCTCAGAATTTCAGGGTGGAGTGTATTCCAGCCCTTAACGACGCCCCCTTTGGAGATCTGACGAGGATTCTAAGTAACGCATTTTTATGGAGACAAAGGGGAATAAAAGGCTTAAAAATCAAAGGCCACGTTGCGTTGTGCGTTGAGAATGAGACCTGCTGCAGTGTCCCTTGTCCCTTTTTTGTCCAATCGTTGCTCCCGTGTGTCACTAACCAGGTCCGTGCCCCTCCCACCTCCCGCCTATTCCCCTATATCTTTTCCGGAAGCTTCCCATTCATGAGTTCGCTGTCTTCCCTGCCTGCGCCATACAACCCTCTCATTTGACCGCACGCACCCGCGCACCGTCCTTCCGCCTGGTCTCGTTACAACAGCTCTGCCGTGCTAAGGAAAAACATCGTATGTGCCTTCAAACACTGCCGAACTCCCTTCGAAAAATCACACATTTTCGGGAAAATTTTGCAGTATTTTTCTTTCAAATTTTCAGCGAACTTCGTTTGTAGTTTGATCTAAAGTGTCAGAAAATTGCAATGGATAATTTCTATAACTTTCCTCCGAAATAAGTATTTTTCTAAGTAAATTCGGCAACACTCGAATGTTCATACGGCGTTTTTCCTTGGCACGGCAGATCAGCAGGGGTGCAGAAAGTTCCAAGCGATTTATACCACCCGGAAGTGTTCTCGCAAATATCCGTAATAAAATTACGCATAATTCTGGGAACACTGGAAAAAAAAAACACATTGGATCTACAGTCCAGACTCTTGAAAACATTGACAAGAAAAAATACTGTTGATTCGATCAGATTTTTGCTTAAATCAAAAGGAAATCCGCTCAAATTAAGAGGCTTCGTTCTTGATTTAAGCAAAAATCCGATTGAGTGAAGAGTATTTTTTCTTGTCGATGTTTTCAAGAGTCTGGACTCTAGATTCAATGTGGTTTTTTTCCAGTGAAGATACCAAGAGGAGGGGTGGTAAAATTCTAAAACCTCGGTTGCAATTGAGGTACTGGATGCGAAAAGTGCACTTCTCGATTGCGGTGTTCCAGAATCTCAGTCGCTGATTAATCCCTTGGAGAAGAATTTAACGGGTGATTTTTCCAGAATTCGTTCCATAAGAAATTGTTGAGTCATAAAGAATATTCAGTAAAATGTTTAGTGAAATGGATGCATTCACTTTCCTGACAATGAATGAAATATCAGTGGAGATTCTCAAACACTGCAACCGAGAATTGCCCTTTTCGCATCCAGTGCCTCAATTAATTTGACTTGGCTCCTTTCTGTTAAATCGGTCATAGTCTCGAAAAAAATTTTCACCGGAACGCCAGGAAGAATTTCGGGAATTTCCTTGATATCCTCAGCTGTCGGGTACTGCGAAAATTGCACCCACGGTTAAAATTTCGCTATTGGGATATTAATCAGCCGTGTTTTAATTATCGCTGCTCGCCAAAGTTCCTGTCCTCGAGGCCTGAGCGAATGCCCGTTCCTGGAGACCATATTTCTGCCGCGATAGGTCACTTAATTTGAGGAGGCAAGACGACCAGAACTGCCCACAGCCATTATTAACGCTCAGGTCATTGCACTTTACCAATCATCCATCTTTACTACGTATGCCCGAATTTTACGACCCTAATTTGTTCCAGAAAATGAACCATAACTGCGAGTTGACTTCCTTTCCCTCCTGATGCCCGCCTGCCCGGGACGAAAAGGTAGCGCTTTTACAGCCCGGCAGATGACTTCACAAATGATCTGACCGCTAATCAAGGATTTTACTTCGGGAAGCGTTTAGATCCTCCTTTGGCGGAACGCTTTATAGCGGAGCGGTCAAAACAGGAACGTTGCAGAGAACCGACCGGAGAGTGCATAGTATCGCAGGCATAGTGCTGTGCTAGCGAAAAAAACGGCGTGTGAACATTTAAATGTTGCTAACTTCCCTCTCAGAAAATATTTAACTTGATGAAAATTATGAATGTTTTAGAATCATATTTTCAGATACTTCAGATCGAAATTCAAACAAAATTCTCTGAAAAATTGGAAGAAAAATATTCGCACGTTTCCCTGTAAATTCGGATATTATCAAGGGAAATTTGATAACGTCTGAAGGATCATACGTCGTTTTTCCTTAGCACGGCAGCACAGCCGGCGAATGAAAAGCTGAGTATTTGCTGCTTCAGCATCAGCACGCGGTCGTAAAAAGAAATATTTGAGGATGTATGGTTAAAAAGTATGAGAGGAGAAAAATATTATTAATAATAACACTCATAATAAAAGATGAATCTTAAATTGGCTCTTTATAAGTCACAATTTCAACCCCTCGCAAATGTACAAGTTAGGTTTTTATCAGCAGAGATTTTGCAACGTGCAAATGCACATACGGCTT
Source organism: Bemisia tabaci (assembly GCF_001854935.1). NCBI lineage: Eukaryota > Metazoa > Arthropoda > Insecta > Hemiptera > Aleyrodidae > Bemisia > Bemisia tabaci. Next base: position 1,274,210 of record NW_017553907.1, read on the forward strand.
TTCTCCTGATCACGGTGGTATATGATTTTCGTTGAAAATGGTTTTGCATGCTCGTTGCGGGTTAAAAATAAACATGGTTTAACGTTGTCCATCCCATTATGTAAATGCAGCCGTTCATTTTATAGGATTTCCATATTTCCCCAGACGACAAATCTAGGTCGGAGTCATAAATACCCGAACGGAAGTTTTTCATTTGGAGCCCGCAGGTACGAAAAAGGTACAGGTAGTGACACAAGCTTAGTAGGTCATCGGCTGGATCGAGCATGACTTCCTTTTTTCTCACGTTATCCGTCGTTCGCCTCTTTTCACTCGATATTTTCCTACCCTAGATCCATTTCCATGCTTCATCGAGTCACGCACTGCGAAATAGCACCGAAAACAAAGGGGAGTTCCTTCTACTTTCGATCTCGGTTATAGAGGCCACTGCAAGATTGATTTTTATCGATCAATTAAATAAACATGATTAAAGAAGTCCCGTTTAGCGCTTCTAATGGCCAGTGGTGCGGTTTGGACTCATCTCTGGGGTCTCTAGGTTTTTTTTTCATTTTGGGAAATCCTGATGAAATACAGATTTTTCCTGATTTTTGACTGCTAAATCCTGATATCATCATCTTTCCAAATCCTGATATTTTGCGGAGGCAAATGTAATTTCCAAGAATAGTTCGATAAAAAAATCCGATCGGACGGCCGACTTTTCTCAAATCTTGATACTATGACCGATTTTTCCTCAAATCCTGATGAAATCGGGATTAAATCCTGGTTGACCTCGAATCCTGATAGAATCAGGAAAATCTTGATGCTAGACACCCTGATCTCCCGTGGGAGAGCCAACAAAATTCGCTCCTGAGACGCATCGAACTTCTTCGGGGGTTATCCGGGTTTAACTCCGAGCAATTTCAAAAAATGATCCTTTTTGATCGCGTCTCCATACGGATATAATTTTAACGCGGCCGACACTTAACGGTACACCGGTGCGCCCCCCCCCCCCCNTCCCCCCTGGGGCGGGCGACCCGATTGCGAGATTAAACAAACAAAGAGAGCCACATAATTTTTACATTAAGCCACGCTGAGAGTGAGGCCGGGCGACCGTGCCCATTAATTTGCGCATACGTCGCGCTCCGGCGAAATAGCGCCCATGATAATGCGGAGCAATAAAGATGAGCCCTCGCGGTTCTGCAACTGCCTCGAGAGGCTGAATATCATACGCGCGGACCTGTACGAGTACGAGCGGCGCGTCCCGAAAGCTGACATTTTCCGGCCCCGGTTCCAAGTGCAGTCGAGAATTCCCCATGGAACACCCACCCAGAATTTTCTTTACCATGAAGCAGTGCCCCCATTTCCCGGATCTAGTTCCGCATTCCGGAACTTTTGAGATTTTCCAGAATTTTTCCCGGAACTTTAGAAATTTCTGAGATGTTCCGAATTTTTTGCATTTTCCGGAACTTCCTCGCAACATTTGAAAAAATCAAAAAGGAACCCCCGAACTTTTGAGGATAATGGAGTGGAAAAAAACGAACAAAAAAGTTCCGAGTCCCGGGACCTTTGATGGACATGGAATAGGAGCTCTGCCAGGAAGATCTATTTATTAGTGCGGCGATAAATTTTGAGACTATCGGCACTTTGCGTCGCCCCCTGACAAAGAGGCTTAACTACACATTGAGATAAGCCTGGAAAACATTAAATTGTATGGGCGACTGGGTTCATTGCAGAGTGTAGTTATGCCTTTATGTCAGGAGGGCGACATTTGGTCCCTTTATCCGTTCACATCGAATCGATTTGGCCGGAAATTCAAGAGACGCGCGGAGGGGACGAGCATTCGGGGTATGCATCATAGGAAACGGAAGAGTTCCAAATGTGCTCGGAGATCATGCTAGTATGGGTGCTGCAGCTGGCTGCATTACGTTGAAGACGTGGCAGTCACTGTGTGTGCGTCATCGTAATTCGCCACATGACAAGAAAATGAGGCATCCTTCCGAACTCAATGACGTCGTTTCAGTTGACTCTTAGGGGGCGCAAAGTACATGGGGGTGGGTGGGGCGCGGGCACAGCAAGGAATATTCGAAAGTGCACTTAAATTTACATAAATTTCTCACAGAGAAAAAGTCTATGCTCTTTCTTTCACTAAAAGGTAATTTATCTTTGCAGACGACAAAACTTCCATACACTAAGAAAAACTGCAGCTGTGAAGACCGTATTTACGGACTATATAGACATATCGTCCGCGTTCCAGGCTCAGAGGTCAAAAGTTCCGGGCGTAGCACCCGGAGTAACCTCAGCTACAGCTCCGGCACCCGGATCTTCCAGCCTCTGAGCCCGGAACGGACGGTATGTCTATAGAGCCAGTAACTTTTTTTTCAGTGTATAAATGAGAACGACACCCTCTTTCCAAGATTTTCCATGAAAAATTGCAACCCTGCCTGACTCCGAGAAAGCGAGAAAAATCACACAAACCACGACGCCTGGGCTTAAGACAGTGAAAAATGGCGAATTTTTCTGATCGAAGCGTCGAACTAGAACAAGGCTGGCCTCGTTGTTCCGAACCGTCGTCGTCCACTCCTCGATCCGTCGAAACTAATAAAAAGCAAATTGTCGGGATTATAAATGGCCGAGTCCTCGCGCAAAAATGGCCGGCCCGGGTTGATAATAAAGTCCGCGGCCGAGNTAAGGTCTCGCGCGATGGAAATGCAGCGCTGCTGCGCTAATCGAAAACCGCGTATCTACAACTAGGACCCGGATTGTAGTTGAGCGGTTGTGTCTCGAGGAGTGAGTTGTATGAGTAACGGAGTCGGTGGTCGTTGGGGGAATCGGTGCAGTTGGTACAGATATTTATGGTTCTGACCTGGAAACTCTTGAGTCGGCTTTAAATCATCTGGAAGATGGTCTGCGACTCCTGAAAGAATCGAGAGTCCGCCGGACCTACTCAGACGCCAGTGCTTCTTCGCGCGGACTTCTGTTTTTGTCTTGTGGTCTCGTTCGACAAGTCCGCGCAGGGCCGTATTCATAGTCGATCCTCGAGGTGGATCTTCGGCTTTTGCGCGATGCATTCTGGGTACGCGGAAAAAAAAGTTAAGTAGAATTTACCATACTCTGGTTAAAAAACGGCACAACTAGACAGTGTGGTAACTTCCGCCAAAATTATTGTCAAAACAAGGGAAAATCTTGTTACTTTCACGATAATGTTGATGATAGTAACCATACTCTTTGGTTGTGCCATTATTAACCAGAATATGGTAAATTCTATCCAATATTTATTTCCGTATACGATCGATTTATTTCTGATTTGAACCCCATGGTGGATTTATTTGGGAAAATCGAAATTTCAGTCTGTAGATGAATCATTGAGGAATGTTCGTGCCGAAAATCATTTTCCGGAGACTTAAAACATAGTCGAAACCTTTTCAATTACCAATCGATAGCGATACATTAGTATCGATTGGAAAATTGAAACAGGACTTTTGACTTCATTTTAAGACTAGCCGCTGAGATCTTCAGCATTTGCGTACAGTGCATTCTAGATACGATCGATTTATTTCTAATTCAACCCCATTGTGGACTATTTTGGGAAAATCGAAATTTCAATCCGTAGATATAAGTCATTGAGGAATGTCCGTGCCGAAAATCACCTTCCAAAGTCTTAACACGAAATCAAAAGCACCGTTTCCAATAAACCATTCACATCGATGCATTGAAATCGGTTGCAAAATTGAAACAGTATTTTTGACTTTACTTTAAGATTTTGGAGGATGATTTTTGACACAGGTATTCCTTAATCTACAGACAGAAATTTCGATTTTCCCAAAATAATCTACGAAATGATTAAAAGTTTGAAATAAATCAATCGTAAACATTGCGCAACAGCTGAGGATCCACCCTCCGGTAGTTCAATATTGCGAGATGGAGGGCTTTTTACAACCCTGTCATTTTTGAACTTGATGGACAAAGCTATATACGAATGAGCCAAAGGGAAAATGGAACCATCCTATAGTTTGAAACAAGTGGTTGTTACAGACTAAAGAGGAAACTGATGGACTAACTAAGGGGTCTCTGGTGGGTTGCCGTTAGTTAATCTACTACTTACCTCCTTTGTCTAGTGCAACCACACACTTCCACTAATAGGATCGCTCAATTTTCCACATGTCTTCTTTGTCCATAGTTTTGTACACACCAATTTCAATAATCAGCCCGCCGAAGTAAAAGTGTCAGAAGGTACATGATAAGTGCCTGGGTCGTGAAATTGGAGTGAGCGCCAGCCGTAATTTATGGGCAGCCCCTGAGGAGGGGATGAAACGACCAGGAGTTAGTTACCGACGGATTAGAGTGTAAGCTGTGATGGCGTTTCGTATAAGAAACCACTCAATTACTGATCCGCCGGAATTGAAACGGACGTATTGATGCCAAAACAAACTATATGCATAGGATTTGCGTAGGACATACGTCATTTTAGCATGAATACGTCCAAATGAGAATGGAAACGCGGAAGAGGAGCTCACCCCTCGGCATGCGGCACGTGCTCCGTCGGCGTTTGGATTTGAATATATTTTGGGGCGGCCGCGGCGCCGGCGTCGCGTCATCCCTCCGCGAGACCTCGTTTAATGTCCATGTCAGGAGAGCACTTGTTTTTCAGGGTCACAGTCGTCCACCCTCCTCATCGTCGTGTCGGGGGAAAAACACCGTATGAACTTTTAGATGTTGTCAAATTCATTCCGATATAAATTTTCTGGACTTTATACATTTTAAACGAAATATTACATTGGGCGCCCAAGGTGCGGCTCAATGAGAGGTTGGATGGAAGGAATTGGAGCAGAAATGTTAAGGTGCTCAATGCCCCAAGGGTTGTGGTTCGACAGAGAGCAGTGGAGATTAGGTGTCGTAGAACACGAGGGAGTGCTATAAAGCGACCTACGTGTATATTACATGGGGAAAAATCGGGTGCATTAGAAATATTATATGGAGACGAACTTTCTTCACGAAGAAATATTGAACAATTTTATAGGGCATGAAAAAAACAATTAAACATGTTGTCGATGTTTTGACGACACTTGGTTTGACTAGAAATACAAATTCTTCTAGCCTTAGAAAGAAGATGTCTTCTGTTTAAATTAGGGAAATTTCGACTTGGAGAAATTTTATTTTCATGTGAATACCTAAAAGTTTTTTGGTAAAAAGGAAAGTACATTTGTAACCACTGACGACTAATTCCACTGTATTCGATTAAAGGGAAACAATTTCTTAAGTCAACGTGAATTTTAATTGAAACGTGCCCAAAAAGGGTTTTCTTCCTCATAAATCGTCTAATCCCTGGCGAAATGATGTTCCTACTTTTTAATGTTGCCAAATTTCCCCTCGAAAATTTCATTTTTACTGGAAAATCTTCTTAGAACTCTAACGGAAAAGTTCATCGAATTTTTTCCTGAAATCGTGCAAAAATTAGACAAACTTTGAAGGAGAAATTTCACAGGTTCACTCTCATAAAAGTTGATTTGTTCGAGTCGATTTTGCAGCCTTAGAATGGCGGTACGTTCTTTCGTCCGGGGAACGAAAGTATTTGACCGATTATTTTGCTAAAAAAATGTCTTTTGAAAAAGTATAAGTTTCACAGGTTTCTGAGCAAACGTTTTTAAAGATGCTTGAATTCTTGCCCTTATGTAGTGGTCCACTTTCCTCATTGAATTTATGAAAAAACTTAACCCTCGGCTTACTGCGGTACGTATGAAAACTAAAGTGAAAATATGCTCATATTTTCTCCAAAATAAATACAAGGTTGTGATAAATATGACAATGTTGGAATACTCATACAACGTTCTTGCATACGACGGCAGCACTGCGCTCATTAAAAATCCGCCCCACGCCAAAGGAGCTCTCGAAATTCGCGACCCCCGTCAACCTTATCCTCCCCGACTCTTCAACCTCTCAGAAGTCATTATCAGCGAGCACAGGAACAGCTTGATCCGGTTCACAGGGCCGTAACGTTTGCCAGCGTCAGGATTTTTGCATTGATGAAGTGCTTTAATGCGAAATGTCGCGTTCGTGTAGCGATGAGTGTGCTTTTGTGGGCCCGTTACCCCCCCCCCCCCCCCCCCCCCCCCCCCCCCCCCCCCCCCCCCCCCCCCCCCCCCCCCCCCCCCCCCCCCCCCCCCCCCCCCCCCCCCCCCCCCCCNGCACCCTCCCCCCCCCTTCCCTTGTCAGGCGTTCTTTGGGGGTGGTCAGGAACTCATTTCTATTGACTTTATTCATTTCTTCTTCCAATTAAAATCTCTTACGGTGATGATTATGAAAAACGAAAAAATGTAAATGTTGTTTCAGCATTGGAGATTCTATAAACCGGGAATCGCCTCTTTTTGGTTAAAAAAAAATGCACGATAATTACAAAAAAAAATTGAAAATGAAGAGCGGAAAATACGATTTTCGGTTGCGATGTTTCAAATCATCCGCTCGTATTTGACTCTTTATGAAGAAAACCGAGAAGAAATGAGCTTAAATTTTGTTTTAAATATTTTTGACGATATCTATATATATTACATCAAAATGCGATTTAGTAATGGTTCCTTCTTGTCCACAACGATTTCTGAATAGGATACATTTGAATCAAAAGGAACTATATCTATTGTTGCTTGATCCCTTTAATGCATCCATTTGTATGGATTTTAGGATTCATGTCAGAACGGATATAGTTCCTTTTGATTAAAATACGTCCATACTTATGAACCGAGAAATTAGGTATAAATTAGTTTCCTGCAAGGTGCAGGTCCGTACATATTGTATTTTTTTTATAGTTCCCCGCGGAATGACACATAAATTCGCTGTCCAACTATCATCATTTTGTTTAACTGCTTAACATGCATTCAACAATTTTATTACGTCATAAATCTTAAAGATAATGTAATTTTGTTGTACATTGTATTATGCATCAAAGAAATTAACACCGCATACTTTCACGTTACTATCTGAGGATGCTTTGATTATAATGCGACAATTCAATTACTCCAGTAAAGAGAAATTATAATGAGCTTGCTTCATGAAAAACAGCAAACATTAATAATTGTGAAACATATTGGAATAATTATGACAAAAATATTGGTTGTGCTCAGTTTATGCAACAAAACTGAGGGCGGCCTTAAAAACTGATTTACTCGTTATGAACGACTGAAATACTGAGATAAGGTGCAATTAAAAACTTATGGGCACACTACTTCGCATGCAAGCTAAACATTATGGTCATTAAACCATCAAAGTTAGTTTCACCTCTGTTTCCTTCAATATTATTCCCCATTAACTGGTAGCTCCAACATGCGCATAAATCAAGAAAAAGAGAGAAAAAAAGAGGAATACCCCACAGCAAACAGCTTGTATCGATG
>NW_017553907.1:1282313-1334371 GCF_001854935.1 Bemisia tabaci
TCGATAAGGAGGAAATGCAGGAGCTGGAAGTAAGGACACGGGACTCACCTCTTCTTTCCGTAGCCGATGTTATCGAGCTCGATGTGTCGGTAAGCAGCGTACGTAGCCATGGTTCGCGGTTCACAAAAATATTACGGGTCTCGGTGCGGGCACAACACAGGAATCCTATAGACTGACGGCGGCAGGATGAGCGCCGCTTTTATATACGACGCTCCGCTCTCGGCGTCTCCTGTCCTTATTCCACCACTTTCACAGTGTTTTTAATTTCGCGCCGCGCCGAGCCGCGCTGCACCGCGCACCCACCCCCCGCCCCCACGGCCCTGGGTAAACAAAAGCCTCCGTCCACAACCACCCCGAGTCGAGTGAGACACCGACGTTAACACTCCGACAGCAATTATTTTGATTGCTGAGCCGTACCGTTCTCAGGAAAAACGCCGTAAGAACTTTTAGACGTTGAAAAATTTCCTTCGAGAAATCAGAAATTTTCACGGGGGTCGGTACACATCATCTTCTCGATTTTCCAGAGAATCTCCAAATTCAATCGAAAGTATCTGACAATTCCAAGAAAAAATATACGTAACTTTCCTCAAAAATACGTGTTTTATCCGGTGAAATTCGGCAACACTAGAATGCTCACACAGCGTTTTTCCTTGGCATAGCATACTTCCATGACTATAAAAACGCCGTGAGAGCCCTCAGACGTTCCAAAATTGCTTTAGACAAATAACAAATTTTCGGGAGGATTGATACACATTTTTCTCCCAATTTTTTCGAGAGTTTCGTTCCCAATTTGATGTAAAAAGCCAAACAATTTTATGGAAAAATATTCATGACTATCTTCAAAAATAAATATTCTCTGAGGGACTCTCACTCAGAGGGCACTCAAAAAATAGCTTTCTTCCGAACGGGAAGAGGGTACTTTAACGGCATATCAGTTTGCCTTCAATTCATAGTGTAGGCAACACAAGCTTCCACGTGGTCGAATAGAGGTATCATCATGAAATAGCTGGCGCACTTGGAGGACACTCAAAAAATAGCTTATACCCAACGAGAAGAGATCGTTACTTTAAAGCCACATCAGTTTGCCTTCAGTTTTGAGTGTAGGCAACACGGGCTTTCGCGTGATCGAATAGTGGTATCATCGTGAAATAGCACGCTCAGACACTCGGAACACACACACGAGAGCTTTTTGGCAAACGGGTAGAGGTTCTTAAACGTACTAGTATCAATTAGTTACTCAATTTTGACTTTTGAGAGCTGATACTCTTATTTTCAATGGTGGTAAACATTTATACTTTCCGATCCGGTGAATTGTTAAGGCTTCTTGACGAGACACGTCTTTTCCGCGTCTGTGCGCGCGATTTTTTTCCTCGCCTTGGGGTCATTTTGCTCTTTCTCTCTGACTTCTCCTAGATCCCCAGGTTTTTTGTAGTTGTATCTATCCTGAATAAGAAAGAAACTCTAAAAATTTTCCTTGTTTCGTAGATTTTGACGAGAAGTTGGGAGCTAAACGTTCATATTCTTCGGTCAATTTCTTTCCGAAAAGTTTTATATATTTTGATTATTCCAAAAACTTCCTCCATAATTTTATACCAAGTTTAAACTCTGCAGTTCTAAGTTTTCCACGCCTCCAATTTTAAACTCGTTTCAGGGAGGATTTTTGGCACGAACTTCTGGAATGCTGGAGGGAACGATGTGTCAGAATCCATGGTTCATACGTTTTTCTCGATAGTAGATTTTTTAACTTATTTGCCGACATTCATCTTTAATAGTTTCGTACCTTGAAACTTCAACCCATCATTTTTTTACTGCGTGGCAGAACTGGACCGAGTTTATCAGGAACGTGCAAAGTTGCAGCAGGTTTGGACTGAGAAAAAAAAATTGAAGTTTCATCGCTCCTTCAGACTCAGTGTCAAAGAGGGAGTTTAACGACTATTTTAACGCCCGAAGATGTTTTTCTCGACTTTTAATTTTTGACAGGAGAAAATTTGCTCTTGTTGAATTTAAGACTACTCTCGTTTCATTTTTCCAAAGTTCATTTTTTATAATATGTGTATTTGTGTCCAATTTCTGTCTACGACGCGCTCTGATGAATCGGTGTAGCGAGCAAAATGTTTCGATGTCTGACGGAAACTTATTTGCGTCCTGATATCAAAACCGCAGAGCTCTGCAGAGACAACCGCCGCGCCGTGTGAACAGGAACCGATGTACAATCAACACAACCAGTGAATTATGACTCCTAAAACCAGGCATAATAGACCCGATGAATCTATGCGAAGGAAGTGGGTACTTATTCCGCGGTCCTGTGAAAGAACGCCGTAGGAGCATTCGATTTTTGTCAAATTTCGTCCTAAGGAATAATTCGTTTTCGGAATAATGGTAAATATTTTCCTCAGAATCATCAGAAACGCTGGGTGAAATTGGTAGGAGAGTCCTCCAACAAAATTACATGAAAAATTCAGAATTTTTCCAGAAAATTCGTTTTTTATGGGAAGAAACTTGGCAACACGCGAATACTTATGAGTGGTTTTTTTTTTTCAAGTACGGTAGTATTCGCCAGTTGTTTAAATATCACGCCGCAAGCCCCACGACTGCCTCTCGCAGATTTTGCGATTAGAATATTTGTTATTTGAGAGAAACTCACCAACTGTTTAATATAGTGGATCTATGAACTAGAAAAGGATGAGATGATATAAGAACTGAAGAAAAGTAGAAAAATGCTAAAATATTATAATACTAACAAGAAAGGTCCTGCTTTTTTAGTGTTGTAATATTTCAGTCTTGTTTTACAATTTCTTTTTTTCTTCTTTTTTTTTTTGGGGGGGGGGGGTTTAAATTTTNAAATTTCGATAATTACAAAAACGGATGGGTCAAATCTAAAAACAGTTCAGGGCTTTGTTGAATCTGGTTATAATAAGTATCCGATTAGACCGAAATGGACTTGAGGTGAAAAGCAACTATTGAAGGAGCTATTTGAATTCGGTGCAGATGGATCATTTATGTACATTATTCTGTATTTTAAGGATAGGAAAGAAATCTTAATGAAGTTAACGTTTAGTTTGAGAATATAAATAGAATAAATACGTGCGAGGACTTTCAGGATAATCGCTGGACGGCAGTTCAAATGATTTTTTAATATGCAATTCTCAGCCTGAGAAATTGAGGAATTTTCACGTATACTCACCTGCAACAGAAGAGAAGACATACATTAAAATGCGGTTAAGTTGAAACTACGAATCAGGGGTGCACATTATTTTAGGCCTAAGCAACTTTCTGCAACACTCAGAGTTTTCACATAAAAACGTCAACAACGTATTCATCAAAATTTTGTTCATAATATGTTTGGATTATTTTAGAATTTTGAGCTGAAGTCGAGTTTTTTACAAGAATTGAAAATCTAAGAAACCTCCTTACAATTGAAAAAAACTCTCAGCCCATGGGCGGAAACAGGGAAGGCTTGCCNATTAGAGGGTATGTGTAAGAACAATTGAAATCAGGCTATAAAATCGAAGGCTCAACTGGCGCTACTGATTGTGAGCATCTAGTTACAGTATAAACAAGAAGCCTGGGTATGAAATCATTGATTTGGAGAATGGCAACACGCGTATAAAACGCTGAAGAGGGGAAACAGATGATGCATCAGACTGACAAAGGAAAATAAAACCAACACCCGAAATCGGAAAATGAGGCAGCTCATTGTCTCGCCTCTTGGTGTAAAGTAAATATAAATAAAAAAAAAATGCGTTGGTGTACATATTCCTGAGAGAGCAGTACAGTCAAATAGGTCGACATAAACATGAAGGGCAATGAAAATTACAACGAAAAATAAGCGAAGGAGGGGGAGCACAGAGCCTTCCAAATTTAGGGTTAGAGTTCACAACAATTTTATAAGTTTTATATGATGGATGTACAAAATCACGCGGGAAATGGTTTGCGACGATGCTGAATTTTCTGAGGCTTATAATTGTTTTAAGGATGGTAAAATATCGTTACTGCACAAAATTTCGTCTAATTTTTGTTTTTGCCCTTCGAAAAATATATCAATGCTGTAAAAGAAAAAGGAAAAAATTATAATACTCTATTGACAATTAAAGAAAAGTAGAAATTGTGAAATATTGAAATAGAGGTGCAATTTTTTTTTTTAAAACCATCGATATGAATACACGGGCTCATGATAATAAGTCTGATTCTACAATCAAAATTGTACGTTATCGTTTTCACCCTCACTAATTTTCTGAAACACCCTTTGAAATCGCACTAAAAACCATGAAATTAAAAGAGCCTACGAAGAGGGTCTACATACGGTTAAAAACCTAGAAACCTTAAAAAAGGTTACACTCAGAGCGATAAAATTATGCGAAGAGCAAGCGATCGAATACTAAGAACAGGGGCGAGCACTGCTGCACCTAGGAGAAATGCCGTATGAGAAAATTTAGACGTTGCCAAATTTATTTTAATACAAAACAAAGTTTCAAAATTTCCGTTCCTGACTTATTTTTTTGAAGAGAAGCAAGGCCATTGTATAGCTTGAAATTTCTACAAAATATTCTGCTACCAGAAAGGAAAACTCGAGGAAATGTTCAATAAATTACATTGACTGGCTTTCCAAAGTCACAGCAAAGTATGACAGGAAGCCTGCAACGTCACAAACGGAGATACGTGGTTCCGCACTAGGCCATCGATATTCAAAACTTTTCTCGAAAATATTTATTTAATTCACGGCAACTTGGCGACGTTCGAAAGCCTATACAGCGTTATTTTCTGAGCGCGGGAGAGTATAAGCTCAAGTAACAAACAAAGAAAAAAACACTCGCATAAAAATAAACAAAATAAAGAAGGAGTAAACACGCATGAATTAAGGGGAGGAAGATGGCGCAACTGCAGACGAAGCGAGGAAGGGAGGGCGAGGTTACAGAGGGTCGAAAAACGAAAGTTGAAGCGTGGTTGGGGTCGCGACGGGTAGAGGTAATTAAAAATCTTCATTACATAATAATACTGGCCGAGGTGACAAGTGCTGTACAGCCGCGCTGAAGAAAAACACCGTATGTACATCCGAATGTTGCCGGACTTCCCCTTAGAAAACATTTATTTCGGAAGAAAGATAAGCACACATTTTCTGGAAAGTTTCCGGTATTTGTAGTAAAATTGGGAGCAAAATTATCCGAAAAATCGGGAGAAAAATAATTACATGTACTTCCGAAAATTCTTGATTTTTAGGGGAGATTTGGCAACGTCTGAGCACTCATACGGTGTTTTTCCATAGCACGGTGGAGAAAAACGGGGGTGGAGCCCCTGATTCCCGGCTCGGCGCGTAATATCGGCCGTGGGGATAGTTGATTTCCCCGAAGTCAAATTTTCTCGTCGACACCCCTCGATCTGGCGAGTCGGAAAAGTCGTATTTCTCCCGTCTACGGAGATTTGATCGACTTGTTCCTCGCCCCAACACTCCATAATCTTAAGTTCCGTGTTGCCGCGCCGTGGAAAGCTCGGAAAACTTCGAGGAAAAAACGTAGCGCCTTCGCTTGACTTTTCCGAGATGATCACGAGCATCTGAAGACGGAATTTTCTGACTTTTTCACAAGCAGGCAGTATGTCGTCACCTTCCGGGCAAAGTATCACAAGCGCCATGCGACGTTTAAAAATTTCCGCCGGCATTTTATTTTTTTACAGAGAAATTCTTAGTTGAGTCAGTTTCAGAATTTCACTGAATATCATCTGCAGCACAAAGAAAATTCAGTTAAATTTTCGGACAGCTTNATCTTAGGCTGAATGGAGCCCTTAGGACCCAAAAATGGCAGACGCCATAAATTAATGTAATGCAAAATGACTCAAAATGTAGTTTTCTTTGCTAATCGTAACGAGGAATTTATCCAAATGCACTATTGCGACTTCTTTACATATTTTTATGGCTAATCGTGTGCAATTTTTGAGAAAAATTATCTTAGATGTAGTAAGGTTGACAGCAAGTGCGGGCGGTTGGTGAAAACCGTCAAAAGTTGGCAATGACCCCCTCCCATCCACAAAAACCAAAACAAAGCTCCGCCATTTTTGGGTCCTATGCCTCTCCATGGGGCCCAGTGGTCATACTCTCTCAATATAGGTACTCTAGCAGGCAGTATGTAATATCTCTCAGGGTAATTTAGACTTACTGCTGTTTCATCGAAAATTACCACGGTTTTTGCTAGCTAACTGTACCTTTAAAACTGTTAAACTATAACTTCCTATAACTAGGGAAATTCTTCGATTCAAGGACAATTTCATTTGAATAAAAAAAAAAATTCCACTAATTTTTAAATTTAAAATGAATATTAGAGACACGGAAGTGAAAAGTTATTCGATATTACCCGCGGCTCACGTCGCAAAGCACGTCACGTGACGCCGGCGCCACTGGGAAGCAGGGAGCTTTAGCTCCCTTTGAGGATCCGAAAAGCCGACAACGAGCAAAACACGATTGGCTCGAGGCGCCGTCGGTTAACAATCGCTCGACTGTGAATTTAAGATCCGTCGCTACCGGAGAGATTTCGCACGTCACGACGACACCGATATTACCGATGGTTATGGTAAAGAATCGATTATTATCGGTATACCAGTATATTATATCGGTATACCTCGATAATCGATTCTTCACAAACCGCGTCACGTCATTCGATCCAGCATTCGGGAAGTCCCGACCACGGCCGGCGCCTCCATCGAAATTATACATGACACTTGTTTCAGTGTACTTGAATCATGAAAGTGGCGACTTCCATGGAGTTACCACATGGCGCTCCCCAAAAAAGCACTATGGTTTGAAAGAGAGACGTTACGCGCATGAGAGATTCACTCCGTGTCCTCCAATAAGGATACCACTGGTACCCTATCATTCAAATTCCTTGCTTTTTTAATACCTTTTCCTTATACTTTGCCGAAAATTCCTTTCCTTGGCCATTCTCAAAAAACCTTGATTTTTCCTTACTTTTTCCTTACCTCGCACGCATTTTTGACTGTATTCGATTAGAAAAGCGGAATGATGGAACGAAAAATATTAAACGAAAACCAAGAGGAATATATTATGTTGTAGGAAATCGCATACCCCAAAAGCTACAATAAAGATGAGTTTCTCACGAAAAGCTCAAATATCTGTACCTCTTCACGGAAAATCCGTACCTTTTCCGTACTTCCGTGCTTTTTCGTGTGTCCATAAATCCGCGTTTTTTTCAGGGTATTCGTGCTTTTTCCGTACAGTAGACACCCTGTCCAACCCGATGGGTTGATTATTGAAATTGATGGAAAAAACAAAGAACAAAGCGGACAAAAATGGAAAATGGAGCGGATGGTCGCAATGGACAAAGGGAGTTAATAATAGACTAAGCGACGGTAACCATCATATGATACTCCACAATCAGCCTTTTAAACCCGTGGGATTGCTTCATTTTCCCTTTGTCTTATTTGGACGGAGTTAAACAGAAAGGAACCAAGCCACATCGGGATCGAACCGAGAAAAAGAGGTTTAAAGTTTGGCTCCTGCATAAGACTCAATGTAAAATATAAACTTCAACTTCAATTTCTGCAAAATTTGCTCCAACAAAAACTTTGAATTTTTGGCGATAGATAGTAGAACAGTGGTTGAAATCAAAACCACTCATAACTCAATTTTTTCCAAAATGTGGGTTGGTTCCTTTCTGCTTAACTCAGTCCATTTGTCTATAGCTTTGTCTACCAATTTTCATAATCAGCCCACTGGTGTTTAGTATCCGGAGACTCGCGAACTGGCATCGATGCGTGGCGCGGGTAACAAGGAATTAAAACCGGGGGAGTCGAAGGAGACACCCATATGTTTATTCTCCGGGCGATAAAACCAGAATTTCCGCGGCCGGCGCGCGGCGCGGCGTTATGTTAAATCGCTCCACTCCGCGACTCCGCGAGCCAGTTAAAAGGGACTGGGGTGCGTCCCGCGAGGGGCTGCCCCTGCCCTCGGACCCTCGACGCCCCTTGGAAATTTCATTTCGCTCTCATTCCGTTTAATGGAACCGATTTATTTCCGCCGAGAGAATAAGGTAATTCCGAAGGGGATGTGTCATCGAATGAGGAATCGCNTAATTTTTAAATTTAAAATGAATATTTGAGACACGGAAGTGAAAAGTTATTCGATATTACCCGCGGCTCACGTCGCAAAGCACGTCACGTGACGCCGGCGCCGCCACTGGGAAGCAGGGAGCTTTAGCTTCCTTTGAGGATCCGAAAAGCCGACAAGGAGCAAAACACGATTGGCTCGAGGCGCCGTCGGTTAACAATCGCTCGACTGTGAATTTAAGATCCGTCGCTACCGGAGAGATTTCGCACGTCACGACGACACCGATATTACCGATGGTTATGGTAAAGAGTCGATTATTATCGGTATACCGGTATATTATATCGGTATACCTCGATAATCGATTATTTTCCATAGGTTTAGACGGCGTATCAATCGATTCTTCACAAACCGCGTCACGTCATTCGATCCAGCATTCGGGAAGTCCCGACCACGGCCGGCGCCTCCATCGAAATTATACACGACACTTGTTTCAGTGTACTTGAATCATGAAAGTGGCGACTTCCATGAAGTTACCACATGGCGCTCCCCAAAAAATCACTATGGTTTGAAAGAGAGACGTTCCGCGCATGAGAGGTTCACTTCGTGTCCTCCAATGGGGATACCACTGGTACCCTATCATTGAAATTCCTTGCTTTTTTAATACCTTTTCCTTATACTTTGCCGGAAATTCCTTCCCTTGGCTATTCTCAAAAAACCTGGATTTTTCCTTGCTTTTTCCTCACCTCGCACGCATTTTTGACTGTATTCGATTAGAAAAGCGGAATGATGGAATGAAAAATATTAAACGAAAACCAAGAGGAATATATTATGTTGTAGGAAATCGCACACCCCCAGAGCTACAATAAAGATGAGTTTCTCACAAAAAGCTTAAATACCTGCACCTCTTCACGGAAAATCCCTACCTTTTCCGTACTTCCGTGCTTTTTCGTGTATCCGGAAATCCGTGTTTTTTTTTTCAGTGTATTCGTGCTTTTTCCGTACAGTAGACACCCTGTCCAACCCGATGGGTTGATTATTGAAATTAATGGAAAAAGCAAAGAACAAAGCGGACAAATGGAAAATGGAGCGGATGGTCGCAATGGACAAAGAGAGTTAATAATAGACTAAGCGACGGTAACCCTCATATGATACTCCACAATCACCCTTTTTAACCCGTGGGATTGCTTCATTTTCCCTTTGTCTTATTTGGGCGGAGTTAAACAGAAAGGAACCAAGCCACATCGGGATCGAACCGAGAAAAAGAGGTTTAAAGTTTGGCTCCTGCATAAGACTCAATGTAAAATATAAACTTCAAGTTCAATTCCTGCAAAATTTGCTCCAACAAAAACTTTGAATTTTTGGCGATAGATAGTAGAGCAGTGGTTGAGTTCAAAACCACTCATAACTCAATTTTTTCCAAAATGTGGGTTGGTTCTTTTCTGCTGAACTCGGTCCATTTGTCTATAGCTTTGTCTACCAATTTTCATAATCAGCCCACTGGTGTATCCGGAGACTCGCGAACTGGCATCGCTGCGCGGCGCGGGTAACAAGGAATTAAAACCGGGGGAGTCGAAGAAGACACCCCTATGTTTATTCTCCGGGCGATAAAACCAGAATTTCCGCGGCCGGCGCGGCGTTATGTTAAATCGCTCCACTCCGCGACTCCGCGAGCCAGTTAAAAGGGACTGGGGTGCGTCCCGCGAGGGGCTGCCCCTGCCCTCGGACCCTCGACGCCCCTTGGAAATTTCATTTCGCTCTCATTCCGTTTAATGGAACCGATTTATTTCCGCCGAGAGAATAAGGTAATTCCGAAGGGGATGTGTCATCGAATGAGGAATCGCGCGACTTTGATTCTGTTGACGACTGTTCAAGTTTCGACGAGAGCCCCGGTGACGGTTTAATCGTCTGAGATTGAGGGCTCACGTTTTAATTTGGTTAGGACCTTTTTCATCGACGCTGGGCATCCTATCTCGCCACCCTCCTTGAGGGGGACATAACTTCGAAACGGAGAATCTTGCGCGCTGAGAGAGATGCACTGTCGAAAATATGAAATGCGGCTTGTATTCCACTCAAAAACATACGTAGCTGTCAATCAATCTGAGTGAGTATGAGTGCGGAATGAAATTCGCTCCGTAAGAGCGGAAAATGCGCCTGTGTAGGAATAATGTATGCTATATCAGGGAAAGATGCGGGTGTGCTTTCCGCTTTAACGGCAAACTAGTATTTTTACGTGTGATCAGAAGAAAAATCCGTGAAATTTTCAGTCGGCAATGGAGATGTTGCATGTGTGAGGAATTTGCAATTTGACTATTGATTCTTGTGTAAAAGTTCGCGAGAAAGACGATAGTGCCACTGGTTTTCCCTGAAATCAACTCCCAAGCTCAAAAAAAGCTCTCAAGATGAGGCCAAAATGGAGGGGATATCCCACGCTATCCTGAGAGTCCACCTCTACATCAAGACAAACCCTCCATACAAAGATAGGGAGCAAATACATTGACAGGGCTGCCACTTTATTTGAGAACTAAAACTGAAAACACGGCAAGCCTGCTAATGTATTTGCCCCCTATCTTTGCATGGAGACGTTGCAGACTTCTTGCCATACTTTCTTTTTCTTTGGATAACTAGTCAACTTAATTTTTTTATTTTTCTTCTCTGTTAGCAGAACATTGTGTACAATAAATTGGACTGCATTTTGCAATTTGGACCTATAAATTCTGGCTCATCTGAAAAAACACTTATGTGCATAGGGAAACTAATGGCACATACGTTGTTTTTAAACCGGGCCGGGATTTATAGATCCAAATTGCAAAATGCAGTCCAATTCCAAATCATCAAGTTGGCTAGTTTTTCTATAAAAAAATAAAATAAGAGCGGACATTTTGAAACAACGCTATGAATTAACGTGGTTTTGCATTTTGGTCATCGATATACGTTATTTGGTCTGGAAAACGACGAACTGCTGTTCGAAGGATGGATTGTTGGGTTTTGTATTGAGTGGAAATCACTGAGGACAATAAAAGACAGCAACAAGTGAGGTGGCGGGTGGCCGTGCGACTCGGCGGACGTCCGTGGAGCATTTGAATAATTCGAAATACAGGAACTTCTCGTAAATATTACGGGACGAGGCGGGGCCCGAGCGTGGAAGCGGAACCGGAAATGGCGGTCCGAGTGCGGGCAGACAGAAAACCAATCACCGCTCCGGCTCCCCGGCCCGGGCCACTCATCGGTACCGATCGCTCTTGGTCGCGTCACCTGCCACGTTGCGAGCTCGATCGCGGTATAAGCCGAATTTTGGCCGGGAAATGGAATGATGAAAAAGGGTGAACTGGAAAAAAAGAATCTTAAATTTGCCGCCAAGAAGTATTTCTTCTTAAATCAAGAATTTTTCTGGTTAATATAAGCTACTTTTTTGCTTAACCCAAGCCTTATTTGTCTTGTATCAAGAAAAAGTCAGCTTAAAGCAAGATAAAAAAAATTCTTGGCGGCAAATTCAAGAATCATCATACTTGATCCAAGCTACTTCTTTTTCCACTGTGCCTGCTAAGATTTAATGATAAAGCACACAAACATGGCCCGGATAGACGAATAAATAAGGAGGAAAATCAGGTTTAATAGTTTTTTCCATTTTGGGAAATCCTGATTTTTTCTGATTTTTTCCTGCTAAATCCTGATTTCATAATTTTTCCAAATCCTGATTTTTTGCGCTCCTTCAGGGTGCGGCGTCGCGCAACGCGTCGTGTCGAGGAAGCCGATGCGCCTTCAATATTGAGGGTCTGCAATCCGGATAGTCGGAGTGCACGAATAGTTGTATCAAAAAAGAGACCGAACCTAAATAAACATCAAACAACCTCGCGAACTGTTAAAAACTCTCCTTGCGTAGGATTTCAATTGATTCAAAGCTTTGATTTTTGCAAAATAAAAAAAGGAAAAGGAAACAAACGATTGAAAACCATTGAAAGTATACATTGGAAAAAGTTAGTAAAATCGTTTATTTACTCTAGTCCGTTTTATTTACTCCTCTGCATGTGCAAACCTGGTCGGCAATGACTGAGAAAAACTACCTGCAAACGCGGGAAACTTGAGAAAGCGTGTTATAAGCTTCGCAGATTGCACGATAAGGAATGGATTGAAGACTTTTTTGACGTGTCCAACGTGATTTTTGGGTGATTTTACCCGTAAAAGTACATATAATTGGCTGTATCTCTTGCGAGCAACAGACCCACATTGTCCTCAGTGACGACACGTCTACAACAGCCAATAGTCAATGACGTCACGTTGGAAAACAGTCCACGGTGACATCACATTTCAAGAATTCTATAAAACTGCAGGGGTGAACGACATGCAAAAGAGTCGTGTACTACTCACTTCCATGCGGCATCATTGCAGCACTCGAGCTGGCGACGCACAGTAGATTGAATCGATTGGAAAAGTCAGACAAAATAAAGGAAACTTAAAAGGGCTTCCAAATCCGTTTTTACAACAATTTGAGGTTTTAAAACAGGTTTAATTGGTTTCCTCGTCAAATTTTCTTCCAAAAGGACCCCATACACTTTAAAATGAGACAAAATAAACATCAAAATTTGCGATTTCTGATCTAAAATTTCAAATCGAACCTTTCCCGTTGACTCGATCCACTGTGCGACGCGACGGCTCTGTGATTCTGACGAGGCATGACATGCGTGAGAAAACCGGCTCGCCCGTCATCGCTGCCCATCAATAAACGGAATAACTAGGTGAGCTCTGTTCCCAGCAGCTTATTTTTTTCGGGATTTACCGAGATGCGTTTCGGGGGGAGGGACAGGGAGGCCCCCCCCCATTCCCCCTCACACTCACAATATTTCACCTACTGAAATTCCGAACTCTCGCGGCTCGAGGCGAGGATGATTACAATCATCCATGGTTTTGATTAGCGTCAGTGCAAGGAGAGTATTGTCAAGTCTGTGGAGTTCATAGGCGGATTGAGACACTTCGAAGGGAGGGGAGGGGGCTGCGGAAGGACGTTTGGGGAGCTCTCCCTAGAAAGTTTTCGAAATTTTAAAGCATATAATACTACACTGAAAAAAAAANTCGCCCGTCATCGCTGCCCATCAATAAACGGAATAACTAGGTGAGCTCTGTTCCCAGCAGCTTATTTTTTTCGGGATTTACCGAGATGCGTTTCGGGGGGAGGGACAGGGAGGCCCCCCCCCATTCCCCCTCACACTCACAATATTTCACCTACTGAAATTCCGAACTCTCGCGGCTCGAGGCGAGGATGATTACAATCATCCATGGTTTTGATTAGCGTCAGTGCAGGGAGAGTATTGTCAAGTCTGTGGAGTTCATAGGCGGATTGAGACACTTCGAAGGGAGGGGAGGGGGCTGCGGAAGGACGTTTGGGGAGCTCTCCCTAGAAAGTTTTCGAAATTTTAAAGCATATAATACTACACTGAAAAAAAACACATTGTATCTAGAGTCCAGACTCTTGAAAACATTGACAAGAAAAAATACTCTTGATTCAATCGGATTTTTGCTTGAATTAAAACGAAATCCGCTTAAATTAAGAGGCTTGGTTCTTGATTTAAGCTAGATTCTGATTGAGTCAAGAGTTCTTTCTCTTGTCGATGTTTTTAAAAGTCTGGACTCTAGATCCAACGTGTTTTTTTTTCCAGTGTATAAGTCAATTTCGTCGTGAATAATTATCAAATATAAGCGTCCATCCTCCTCCTTTCCTCCTTTCCTTCCTTTTTTCTTTCTTCCCTTTTTCTTCCTCCTTTTTTCTAGGCAAACGAGGGGGGCGTGAGTGCCGAGCCCCCTTGGCCGCGCCTCTCCGCCTGGATCAGCCTATAGTGTGGCACTCTCTGGTGAGGTCACCAAGTTTTACCCTTTTTTAGGATTCTAGGGCCCGATGTAGATAAACCTGACCTAATGAACTTCATTTTTTCAAAAAGGCATGAATGACAGGGCCGGATTTACTTACTTGCCGCCCCCTTCTCATCCGTTTTGAAACATCAATAAAAACCATCAAGTAAACAGGCCAGAGGGGGAGGGGTTTATAAGACGCGTTTACTCGTGTTGGCCACATTTTTTGCGAAAGCCCTGTCAACACTACTAGCAAAAGTTCACGGAGCTTGGCGCGAAAGTTGAGTTCCGTAAACCTATCTATGTGTGGACAAGGCCTTACATTAATATGAAATGAACGAGAAAATTATGAAAGAAAAAAACATGAATGTGGTTAAATAATTTTAACTTCCGCCGCCGCGTCGCGCTGGCCGGACTGTGTTTGGCGCAGTGCGAGAAGTATTCATGCTTGTAGGCGCTATGCGTTTCGCGCCGACCGCTGCTGCGCTGCACGCACTATGTTTCACGCAATGCGTGAAGTATTCATGCAGTCTTGTAGGCGCTATGCGTTTCGTAGGCCCGCTGCTGACCGCAGCGACCGCCCGTTTCGTATTCATCGCTTCCCTCACAAGAGCATGCAACTACATTTCAATGCTGCCAAATTTCCTCTCACATATTGAGTTTTTCCAGGAGAATCTTGGGCATTTCTAACTGAACATTTCAAGAATTTTTCTTCTGATCTCATGCAAAAACCAGAAATTTTGGACAAAAATTGCATAGGGATATTCAAGGAAGACGGTCCATATTTTGGGTCAAGTTTGCAACCAGGGAATGGAGTTACGTTCCTTTGTCTGGGAAATTCAACAAAATGTCCCTGTCGCTAAAAAGCTTGATGGAAGCTAAGCTTTCACCTTGCTAAGCAAAAACCGCGAATCTGCAAAAAGACCCAATGTTTATAAGCCCGGAGTAGATAATTATTCTAAAGAAGTTCCAATTAATCCTCTTCGAACACCACAACCAAAGTATAAACGCCAAGATCTTTGTGATTAATTGAAAAAGCTCAAGCTTTCATAATTTTAAATTGCCATTGGGTACTCTGACCATTGAAGTTGCAAGGTTATATCCAGTCTAAAGAGCCATTAAACTTCCCTACTGGACTAAGCAAAAACTGTGGATCTTCAGGGTGTTCCATTGGAATACCGTCATTGCCATTAGGATGCTGCTTGAGGGACCATGAGTGTGCTTGTCAAAAACCTCGGTTTTCAACAGAGTTACGATGTTGTGTCCACCCCGAGGAGGCGTAAAGCTACTCTACTAGGCTAGGCAAAAACTGTGGATCTTCATAAGGTCCCAATTGGAATTGCGCGATCCGATCCGGCCCGAGGGACCAAAAGTGCGCTCCGCCCTGCACTGCAAAAACCGCGAATCCACGTAAGGTTTCCACGGTAGTTACGTGATTCTTCGCATAAACCACGGATCTTCATAAGGTTCCACTTGGAATTGCGCGGTCCGATCCGGCCGGAGGGACCAAAAGTGCGCTCCGCCCTGTTTTGCAAAACCCGCGAATCCACGTAGGGTCCCCGCGGTAGTTACGCGATTCTTGGTGTCGCGGTCGTGGTCAGCGGCCTCTTGGCGGGGCAAGGGCAAGGGCAAGCCGGAGTGACGTGCTCGGCGGGAGGAAGAGTGGCTCGGATTGGTTAATTACCGGTTAGCAGCGTCTCCCACGTAAACAATCGCGAGTGCTCGTGGCTCGTCAGGCCCGACTTTCTCATGCCACTTAACCGAGCTTTAATTGGATTTTTTCCGACCCGAGCCCGGGCCCGGGCCCGTCCGACAGAGTCATCGATTAGCTCGACTCCCAACTTGCTTGATTAGCTTGATTAATACACGAAAATCCTCCGCCAGGACCCGGCACGGAATCCGTTGAGCGCGCTAGGGTTTTGCTAATTTTCCACCGAGTACTCGGTTAATATGAATCCTTTACTTCGAAAAGGGAGCAACCCGGAAAAATGACTTTTCGGAAGGGTGCTTTTTGGGCATGATGAGGAGAATTATTAATTGTTTTCATTCCCTAGTGATTTTCTGATTTCCGTGGAAAAACCTGATGCAAACCACTCCGCCAAGTACTAGGTCAATATGAGTCCTTTATTTCGAAAAGGGGGCAATCCGGGAAAATGACTTTTCGGAAGGGTGCTTTTTGGGCATGATGTAGAGAATTATTGATTGTTTTCATTCCCTAGTGATTTTCTGATTTCCGTGGAAAAACCTGATGCAAACCTTTCCGCCAAGTACTGGGTCAATATGAGTCCTTTATTTCGAAAAGGGGGCAATCCGGGAAAATGACTATTCGGAAGGGTACTCTTTGGGCATGATTTGGAGAATTATTCCTTTTTTTCATTCCCTAGTAGTTTTCTGATTTTTCCTGATTTCCATGGAAAAACCTGATGAAACCTGTGACTTTCTTTGATTACCTTGATGATTACATTGATTGATGAGCGCGCTAGGGTTTCATTAATTTTTCGCGAGGTACTCGGTCAATATAAATCCGTAACTTTGAAAAGGGGGCAACTCGGAAAAAATGGCTATTTAGAGGGGTGCTATTTGGGAACGATGTCGAGAATTATTGCTTTTCTTCATTCCTTTGTGGTTTTCGGATTCTGTGTTTCCTGATTTCCGAGGAAAAACCTGATGGGAACCTTTCCGCCACGTAGTCGGTCAATATGAGCCTTTTATTTTGAAAATGAGGCAGCCCGGAAGTCTGAAAATGTTGCACAGGCATTCTTGAGGGCTCCAGAATTCGTAAAAAGCGTTTTCCCTAAAAATGGCGGATGTCAGCGACCGCTATTGTTACATATAAATCCTCATGGACAGTTTTGTGGCCCACACTGTAAGGGAATGTAACTGAATAGGCAAACATGGGCATTGCATGGGAAAACATAAAACAAAAAAATATTATTTTTAACCCAAAAATCGCTTCTGAAAACATTCGCATTTAAATTCGGACCACTCCATGTGTAACAACGGGTGGTTGTTAAACAACCACCCGTTTCAACCAATGGCATCCCTAAATGTTCCCTTTGTCTATAAATGTTGATAATAAACCCGCACGATTGTGAATCTCCATCGAACGAACTTGATCGATATCAAACGTAGCTATGAAGAGGATTTATTGATCTATTTGCCGATCATCAATCTATCATTAACGACTGCTATCGATACTATCGATAAAGACTCAAAAATCGACTTGCAGCAAACGAGGCGATTCCGCGGCTGGGCAGCAGCTGATCGAAACCGTTCAAGCTCCTCGGAATCAATTAAACAATCAATATTTCCTTCTTGCCGCTGCGGCCGTCGGGGCCGCAGCAAGCGAGAGGTTCATAAATCGACGAGCGGAGGCCGAGAGAACACTGTTTTACGATGTCCAGCGCCCTCCATCGCCCATCCTACCGTCCTAGGATAAAACACCGTGTGAATGTTCGGAGGTTGTCAAATTGCATCGAAGAAAGCACTTTTTTTTTTTAAAAACTTGCGAACTATCTATCGAGAGTTTTGCTGATAATTTTATTCGCAATTTCATTATATTTTTCCAGGTGATTAGTTTTCTCGCATTTCAAAATGTCCTGATTTTTCAGGGTCTTATGACCTAAAATTCTCTGTTTTTTCCCTGATTTTAATTTTAACTTGTGGGAAAGGAAGGAAGGGGTATGATTTCTAATAAAAATGATTACCAGGGTGTCCACTGAAATTTAATTTTGGACTTTCCTGCTTTTCCCGGACTTTAAATGAAATTTCCTGATTTTTTGCGCGAATAAATTGACACTCGTTTCCTCATATATTTTATGCATTAAATGACATTTTTTACCTTTGTAAGTGCTAAACTGCATGCAATTAAAAAATGCTTAATGCACTCGGATTTTCCTGATGACATCAAATTTCTTGATATTTCCCGGCTTTTATTGACTGTAGACACCATGATTACAAAAATACTAAGTACTTAAGAAGTTCCTTGCAATTGAAAAAATACAATGTCATGCCTGCAAACGGAAATAATTTTCAGATTCCACTGCGAAATTCAGTGATTTTTCAGTGTTTATTAATTTGTCTCTTCGTTTATTTTTTTAATTTTACTATTGCATCATTTCCCATACAAGTTACTTTCACGAAACAGTTGCCGAACGAAGTTTCTTTGCGATTCGAATAACGCAATATTTTGGCTGGAAGGCAAAATTCCCCGAATTTTAAAGAACTCGCCGCACCCTAATTTTAGGAAAATTTAAATTCATAATTCTTCTCAGAAATAAAAGAATAAATGTTACCCAAGGAAATTTAGCAACATTGGGATGTTCTAGAGCGTTCTTCCTGAGCACGGTGCACGTCACCGGCGGCTGTGGCGCCAAAGACCGATTCGAGTCCAGTATGAGCGCCTTCTAAGCGGCGCCTATGCAACTCCCGAGCACTTTCACCCGGGCGGGCGCGCGCGCGCGTGTTAAAATTGGATTCTTGAAAACATTTAAAAGCTCGTCTCGCTTCAATTCGACCGGTGATGGAAAGGGCGTCACGCGTCTGGGCGGAGATTTCTGTTCCTTAAGTTCATTTTCGAGGAGCTTCGCAAACAGCCTCGACAACAGAGAGGAAAATGAACTTATAATTAACAGCGGATGAATCAAGAGGAACATGGCTTTGGCCGTGCTTTCCGGTTCATGTAACCATACTTTCGGTTCGTATGACCGAATCGGAGGACTCAAACAGAACCGAACTACCGAAAAAGCTTGGTTGTAATAATGGAGGGTACAGTTGATGAAAAGCATCGTATAGATGGTCAAAGTGCGAAACCAAGTGTCTCCGTTTGCGACGTTGCAGACTTCCTGTTATATTTAATTTTTTCATTTGAAAACGAGTGAATTTAATTTCTTGAACACTTCTTTGATTTTTCTTCTCCATTCAGAATATGTTGTGACCAGTGGCGTGGCGTGCTTTACGGAAAATTTCATATGTTTCGCATAATCGAGGTGAGAATTCTGTGTTTCGGGGGCAATCGCCCTAAAAAGCGCGTGTTTTTCGGACAGTCGCACTAAAATCGAGAATTTGTCATCATTAAGGAATTGCATGCTTGATAAGCAAACTTAAGGTGATCACAAGGAAAAAAGTGTTGGGAAGAAAAATAGTGGTACTGCCCCAATTTGTTGGATGACATAGAAATTTCCAAAAACTGAATTATTGTGGTAGTATCGCGACTCAAGCTGGGGTAGTACCCAAACATTTGGGTCAATAACCTGATTCATTTGGGTGCTATAGATTGGAAACGTCCTCAGCATCTAACAACTCCTCTCTCTTTTTTTCCGTGCGCTTGGCAAGTTTTGAGGAAGAACAAAGGGTTTTGAAACGGGCAGGCCAATTTGAAAAGTTTCTGCAAAGTTTCTGCATCCCTGCAGTGCATAGTTATCCCGTCGCATAAAATTCCACGCTTTTTCCAGATCGCTAAAAAAGCCACCCGCTCAGGGTGTCCCTGATTTCGCGGATTTCCCTGACGTACACTGGAAAAAAAAAGAATCTTTTTGCCGCCAAGAAGTATTTCTTCTTAAATCAAGAATTTTTCTGGTTAATATAAGCTACTTTTTTGCTTAACCCAAGCATTATTTTTCTTGTATCAAGAAAAAGTCAGCTTAAAGCAAGAAAAAAAAAATTCTTGGCGACAAATTCAAGAATCGTCATGCTTGATTCAAGCTACTTTTTTTTTCAGTGTATCCCTGGCACGAAATTTACTTGCAAAATAAAATTCCCTGACATGCCAAATTTCTGCGGATTCCCTTACTTTTTCTCTGACACGAAAAAAAGAATTTCCTCTTTCCCGATTTTCCAGGACGCTAGACACCCTGCCGCTTCTCCCTGACCAACGCAACCTCGCAAAACAAAGAGCCTAAAAAAGAGGAAATGGAGCAGGAAGGAGCGATCGTGAGCGTGACAAATGAAAACAGTCGCTTTAGCGGGGATTACGATTGGAGCCCGGCCCATGTTCCGATCATTCACGGCGAGCAGGCAGGTACCGGAGAGAGTAACTGATAATAACCCGGCGATAAGAAAATCGAAATGTCAAGATACTTATCGTTAGCGGTCTGCGTCTGGGAGAAGGTCGCTCCGGCCCATCTTGATATAAATTGGCAATTAGATGGGAAAACTAGAAAATCCAGGACTGACGGAAGGCCTCGTGGGTGTGTGAATCCGAAACGAAACCCGATCCGCGTCATACGTAACCGAGCTCCGCAAGTTGGCAGTACTGTTTCTCCTCCATTGGAATCCGTTGTAAGTAATCGATTGCCAGTGTGGCAGCCTGCTTCGATAGATTTCGATTGTTTTACATGCATGCGTTTGGATGGGCGAAACCCAGTATTGCCATCATCCCTACTGTCAGAGACAATATATTTTAGGGGCCTCGCACCAAGAGTTGGAGCGATATAACGTATCGAATTCTCACGCTCTGTCGAAGAGAATTGGAACCTCTGCTCTTAAGTTCTTCAATTTTGAGTTTCATCAATTTCAAGAGGCTCTGCGATATTTTTCTTCTTCTTCTTTATGTGAGAAGCACTTTCATTAAAATCATAAAAATATAAAAAAAATACAGTTATATCGCGTGTCTCGCCCCATCCAACTTTTCTACTCTGGCGTTGAAGTCTCTGAGTCAGTCGACAAGAGTTCCCGTTTTCCTTCATGATGATATGCAATTTACTGCTTTGAAGTCGAAATAGTTGCATTACGCGTCTTACCCCCATCCAAATTTTCAACTCTGTGATAAAATCTTTGAATCAATGGAAAAGAGACCAAGCTCTTTCTTCGTTGTTAAGGATATGCGAGAAAGTTTTGTTGCTTCATCACCATGACCAGATCAATGAAAGAGGACATTTTCTTCCAGAGGAAAATTTCCGAAATTGTTAACTTCGCGCGAAGAACGACCGCAGGAGCGCCTGCAAAGCTGCAGGCATTAGACACACTTTATTTGGAAATGTGCAGGGCAGCGCGCATACACACAACTTGAGGTATACGGAAAAACGGAGCGCATTTTTATCAAAACGTAATAAATTTTTTTATCATCCATCAATCGAGATCGTAGCCGACGAAATGTTCCCACTGCCTACATAGTTTGTGAAACACTGAACGGTGGTTGGTTCGTGAACATTTTACACCCCTGTGGAAATTTTAATGTTCAACCCTACAAAGTCAAAGAATGCTGACATCCAAGACAATTTCTCACCCTGTATAGATTAATCCTCAGCTTTTACGTGATCAGAGCCAATATATTTTAGAGATCCCACTCTACAATCTGCTCGAGTGAGGTAAAAGTTAAGTTCGAAAGTCAACGTGCGCTTCTTTTTGCCCGATGATGGCTGATGGATGTCGGGGTGAGCACTTTCCTAGGCGAGTTTTTGCAAATCATTAAAAAGAATTATTGCTCAACTCTTTGGTCATCAGTCATCATTAGGCAAATTTCAGCGTTGAAGCCCGAAAGTAACTTTTACACTAGGTGGACAAGGGTCTCTGAAATATTGTCCCTGGCCACTGTATACGTGACCAGTTTGTTGCCTCCGTGTGGCCGGAACCCCACTTGTGACTTGTGACCCTAGACTCAAAGTTCACACAAAGCTTGCTGATAGTCCGCTAAACGCGACGATTGGTCATTTAACGACAATGGCCCAGGCTTTTTCAGAGGCCAAATTCTGCTCCGTGGCAACAAACTTTCAATTACAAACTGCTAAAAGTCGCTGTATTTCTTTTCTTTCCTTCCTCTCCTTGGTTTACACCTTTCATTGTGATCGTTCACAGGAGAAAGGCCCTAGGACCACGGAAGCGTTTATTGTTTGTATGTCCATATGTCCGTGGTTCGAACCTTTCCGCAGACAGACGCAAAGCGCAATTCTAACAAAGGTTATCGTGTCTAAAAAAATTTTGCCATTAATGACTGTCTGGCTAATACAGTATGTATACGAAAATCTCATTATTGTATTTGATTTTCTCTGATACTTAAAATGAAATTTTCTGTTGTATTGCGCGACTAACTTGAAACTCGTTTAGCTTACAAACTAACATTTTTCATTAATTTAATCCAATCCTTTGCAATTGCATGCTCTAAACTGCATTTAATTGAAAAATACTTGACGCATTCCAAATTTCCGGTTCTTCGACCGATTTTCCTGATTTTTCCTGATGACATCGATCGGATTTTAGTGGCGAGGCGTGAATGATCGATTACCGATATTTCTCCATTTGAAACTGTGGTAAAGAATCCATTATTAGGGTGTTCGTTGCAAACACCCTATTTATCGATCCATTTCCATAGGTTGAATTGGCAGACCAATCGATAAATCGTAAAGAACACCACGTCACTGTCGAATTTCCTGATATTTTTCGGTTCATACTGATGGTAGACACCCTATAATAAACGAATGCTGTCTTTGGAACTGATCAATTGGTGCGCAAAATAAACCTTGATAAACTTTCAATAAGTAAGTTGATTTTGAAAATGTATAATGCATACATGTTTGGCTTTTTCAGGTGAGGAAACATGCCTTGTGGCGCCGCGCCATGAGATTGAAGCGTCAATTGGGCAAGACCAGATTACGGACGGAACCGATAACTGAAAGAAGAATCAACAGCACCGGCATACATTGTCATCCTAAGGAAGAAAACCGTATAAACCTCCAGGCGTTGCCAAATTTCTTTAGATAAAACACGAATTTCTTGGTGAATTATAAATATTTTTCTTCCATTTTTCCTGGATAATTTTGCTCGCAATTTAATCTACATTATCCGAAAATTTCAAGGGAAAATGTTCATGACTTTCCTTAAAAATTAGCATTTTATCGGTGGAAATTTGGCAACTCTCGAAAGTTCATGCGGTATTTTTCCTGAGCACGGCAGCATACAGAAGGTCCACACAATGACTTCCATCCTCGGAGCGGTCGGTTCCGTTCCATCCGAGACAGGAGTCCATCAAGCGGTCCATCCGAAACCAATCTCGTGGGTCTTCTCATTCTGCGACGATGATGGTCTTCCGATGCGCACAGAAGCGCCGCGCCGCGCTGTTCGCAGGCCTCTGGTCATTGTCAGTCTATATACTTCTCCGCAGTGTCTCGAACTCCGCAAGACAGCAGTAACTCCATGTGGACGGGAGCCGTCGAGTTCATAAGAGCGAGCGTTGATCGCGGCTCGCGGTCGAGCGGAGTTACTGCTGTCTTGCGGAGTTGGGGCGAAGCAATCATCTCCATCCGCAGCGTCCAGTGCCGGGGCCCCGAGCAGCAACGGCACATGCCTTCCACCCGGAGTATACTGCTCCCGGGCTGGGAACCATCCAAAGAGACCGAGGAGTTCGTCTCCTCAATAGACTGATTTAGTGGCTACGTCATTCCATATAACATTGAACCCTCGGTTCAAATGTAAATAAACATGGGACCTTCTTTCAAATTCGCGCCATGGTGGTAAAATACGTCCAAATGTTTCTTACAATCGAAAGTTCTCCTGTTTAATGAGTCTTTAATTGATTTATGACCGGTCGGTGGCTACATTTTAATAAATTGATCCGATTAACTCATGAAGAATTCGTATATGAGGTTATGCCAATAAACCATCAGAAGAAGAAGTATATGAGGTTATGTTAGTTTGTTTTGGTTTCAACCAAGAGTTTGGTATTATATAGAATGACGTAATTACTAAATCAGTCTGTGCCGTCCACCAGCCGCGACATCCAGTTAGACCATTACCAGCTACACCAGTTACACTAGCTATACCATACTATATCATTACCCCAGGGTAAATTGGTATCTAACTCCATTTCAGCTATTTATTCAGTTTGGTTTTCAGATTTGTGGCTAGATTTGTAAAAAGAGGCCTAAGAGGCTGCCAATATATTAAGGCACCCTCACATGAGAGCATGAGAGTCAAGCAAAAATAATGTTACCCTATGTCCGTGAGAAAAGAAGTGGATTTTGGACATATTGTTGTCCTATATGCTCAACGATATTTTCGATTTATTTGAGGTAACTAATCATATATGCATTATACGTGATACACTTAGGGCAAAAGTTTGCTATGTCCCCATTCTTCATAAGAAATTTGGAAAATCTCAAAATTTGAATTTTCCGCTCAAATTGCGAAAAAAATGACAAAAAAATTACAAAAATTCCGGACCTTCTTGCGGTATCTTCCCTCTTTTTCAATACTTCCGGACCGCCCTTAAAAAATCAGTACTACTTCCGGACTTGTAGACACCCTGTTCCCTGACAATTCCCGGTTGCCCCGGTTTTCCGGACCTGCAAATACCCTGCTAATTCTTTTTATTTCCATATTAATTCAATACGTGGAGTGGACGGAGGCGTGGAGCACGGGGGGCGACGCGATGAGTGGACGTCTGGCGGAGAGTGTATGTAAATCAAGTGGCGGAGTAAGTGTAAATCATAAATTACTCTGGCGAGGCGATAAAAGCGAGTAGTGGATGTAGCCGGGCTCCAGGCTGAGGTTAAACTCGCCAGGCGGAACTCGTCGGGATTTATCTGTCTTGATCGTCCCGGGTCCCGACTCCCAACTTGGAGGAACAGCGCGGCCCGCAGCACCGCGCCGTGCCCGACTCCCCGGCCCGGTCCGGGAGTCCACACCTGCCAACTCGGGTCCCCGCCGTCAAATTAGGATCTGTCCTCGTGCTACTCATCACGCGACACAGCTCGTGCCCAGGATGGGATAAAGCGTAAGAAAGAAATGAAAGATCGGAGATTTCAGGGAAATATTTAATGAAATTTTACGAAGCTGTGAAATATTTCACATTTTTCAGGGGCTAGAGTATGCATCCCGCACTCAAACACACAAAAATAGAAGAAAGTCACAATTTTTGCGTTTTGTGATTCATGAAAAGGAACCGGTATTTTTTCAAATCGTTCATAAAATTTGCCACCCTGCTCGTACCGTGATCAATGCCAAGGTGTCTACTAGGACAGGCTGGCTGAAAAATCAGTACTTTAACAGTACTTTTTCAGGGCATTCCTAAGGAATTCCGTACCTCCTCAACAGAAAAATTTACTACTTACTTTTTCAGTATCTTTATTTGACGAAATTCGAACAATTTCGAAAATTTGAAATTATAAAGCTCGAATTAAGACAAAAATGATGTAGCCACAAAATTTCATTCGTGGCTTGAAGATAAACTGACTGCACAATCACTATCTTGCAGGCAAACACTATTCAAAGAACGAACAAACAGGGGATTGCAAATTTTCCAAACTTCATTCAAAAAACCCGCGTGTTATGAAGAGAAAACTTCCGGACCTTCTAGTGGAATTTCCGTACTTTTTCAGAACTTCCGGACCGCCCTCAAAAAAGCAGTACTATTTCTTCGGGCTAGTAGACACCCTGTAAGTTTCAAAAAATCTTGAAACGGTGTAAATACATACATATATACGAGTACACGAGGTTAGGGCTCCATAGCCACCACGAGAGAATGCAATAGTGTATTTTCTTTGGATAATCATTGAAAATGTGCACATATTTCAAGATTTTCCGACTGCTTAGCTTTTATTGAAAGAAACAAAACCTAAAACCGAGGAGCTACACGCTCAGCACTCAGCACCCTAAAATCTCCTAAATCTTTAGCGAATGCTCAAACTTTCCTGCCATTTCGAGAACCTGTCGTCCTGGAGGGCGATTCCTTGTTCGTTCGCAACGGCACAGTGCACTGCGTACACGTACAGTTCCACCGAAGTTCCGATGGGTGAAACTTGGCATACGCATACTCGAGGTGGGTCCACGCAGTGAAAGTGAGCACGATTCGATTGTTGATGTTGATTAACCAATTAATAATTCCCAACTTTGGAGAGCTCTTGTTAGAACCGATATCGGTCAAAACATTCCCCAGGATCCTCGACATTACTGCCCACAGGGCGTCTCGAAATCTGGACCTCGCGGGAGGGATGGTTGAGTTTTGGAGCCAGAATAAAGCTTTTAAGCACGAGAGTATTTTTCCGTCGGAGACATTTTGAGAGAGGATAACTATAGTGGCGAGGCGTGCTTTGCGATATATCGATTGATCTGCCATTTGAACCTATGGAAAAGGATCGACAAACAGGGTTCGGAACGAACACCTTAATGATCGATTTTTTACCATAGCTTCAAATGGGGAAATATCGATAATCGACCATTCACGCATCGTCACTGGAAAAGAGGAGAGATACCGCCCGAAGTAAAAGCGCCGTATCTCTGTTCAACATTCTTCTAATTGTTTTTTGACAAACTGTTTTTCGCAAAAAAAAAAACTGAAGAGTGTTCATCGACTCTTGTCTACTAAAACAGGCTGGCCAAAAATTAGTACTTTTTCAGTACATTCCCAAGAAATTCGGTACCTCCTCGACAGAAAACGTCAGTACTTTTTCAGTACCTCCATTAAACGAAATTCGAAAAATTTCAAAAATTTTTGTTTCTCGCTCAAATTACGACGAAAATAAAAAAAAATTCCGGACCTTCTTGCCGACTTTCTGTACTTTTCCAGTACTTCCGGACCGCCCTTAAAAAATCAGTGCTATTTCCAGATTTTTCGGAAATCCCGGACTAGCAGACACCCTGGAAACTCAAAATTGAACAATAAAGCCTCGTGGCAACCCGGTATTCTTGTAATAAAGCAGTGCATGTGGAGTAAAAATACAACATTTGGAATTGAGTTACGGCGATCTTGCTATGGACGATCGATGAGGACCGTCAATTTTTTTCCAATCGCATATCGGAGATAGTTATCAAACAAATGCATTCGACTGCATTCCTGAGGCAACGGTTCAGAACACGCGGCAACAACTGCAAAGTGCACCGGTGCGGGGGTGGGCGGAGGGGGGGGAGGGGAAGAGTGCGACTCGAAAGTACAAATTCACAGCATGAAAAAAAGCGGGAAGGAAGAAAAACCACGGCGATGTTAGATCTGAGATGTGATGAGCGCGGCGGCCGTAGCTGCGGCGGCTCTTATCATGGAAACGAAACGGAAAGGTCGGGAACGTGATGCCCGCTTACCGGCCGCCACGGCCCGAGCTCCCGTGCCCGGGAAAAACGCCCTAAGAGCATTTCAGCGTTGCCAAATTTAGTGATTATTACCGAGAATAGTTGAACTAGAGTACCTTAATCGGAAGAGCACGGACACGACGGTAATTTTGGAGGTTAGGTCATGGAGCTATTAGGGCCCAAAAGAACAGCCAACCTACCAACTTATCATCCAGAAGGATTTATAATTACAATTGCTACAATACAATCCGTCGTTTGTAAAGCGCGCGTTTGACTTGGTTTTTGCATTGTACTCATTTTTGCGGAAGGATGCTCAATTTTAAACATTTTTAGTCATTTTGGTTTGATATTGGAATCTGAATATTGGCAGCGGCATTTTTCTGTTGTTTTGTGTATAAGAAGGTTGGCTACCCTTTTGGGCCAGCTAAAAGCTCCATATTTCGGCATGTCCGTACTCTCCCCATCTAGGTGCTCTACATGGGAGGAATTAGGAACTTCCTGTGGAGCGGGCCAGAAGGGCACCTAGTCAAGGGCGGACTGCAGGGGGGCACAAAAAGACACCCCATAGAGGGGGGAGGGGGTCTGCGGGACTCTACTATATCCAAAGGAAGGTCCGGAGGATTTTCTGGCTTCAAAAGACAGCCTCGGAGACCCCCCCCCCCCCCCCCCNAGACAAGGTACGAATTTAAGCATTCTAATACATGTTTCTTGACCAGGATTTCACGAAGAACACGATTCGCGCAACGAAAATTACTAAAATCAACTCCTAAAGGAGATATTAACGTTTTTATTTCACATTGGTTACGAGGAATTTGAACTGTCCGCTCACAAGAAACTCAAAGCTCTACGTGAGTCAAATCGCGCACTACAACGGTTTCAGCAAGCTTCTCAATCGAGCAATTTTCATTTCCCACCAGGTGTTTTTCAAACTATAAGTAATTTGCTATAGCTGAGCCAAAGCGTCAAGATTGAGGTTGCCAGATTTTTAAATTGCAGATATTGTCATAATAACGTTTGGCGCGCGATGTGAATCACGTAGAGCATTGAGTTTTCATGAGCGGGTGGTTTCAATTCACGCATCAAGAATCATTAAATATCTTCGGAAGGAGTTGATTTCGGTGATTTTCGTTGTGCGCGTCGTGTTTTACGTGAAATTTTGGTAAAGAAACATGTATCAGAATGCTGAAATTCGTACCTTGTCTAGTGGTCCATTCAGTCGTCTCAGGGGCAATTTTGAGCTGCTTCGCCGCAAAATTGATTCAATTACAATTTCCAAGACGAAAAATACGTGGCGCACTTAGTAAGAAAAATCTCTCATATTTCTCGAGAGGGGCCCGGTAGATTTCTGGGGAATGAATGGGCTAGGTCTACACCCCCGGCCACGGACCAGGGGTCATAGCACCCTTGATTTCTTCTGAGTTTAGAAAACAAGTTTTTTCCCTCTCCTTCACTTCGGTCGAAGTATTCACAAGTTTCTCAGCGAGCTCGTCTAATATCGTGAACAATCTGGCGACGTTGGCAGGTTCATACGTCGTTTTTCCACAGCGCGGGAGCGGAGTTCTCTCGGCTCTAAAACCTCACACCTTACGTTCCGTGCATTCGAAAAAAAAAAGTCCGAGGAAAATTACAGCTGGAAGGATTTGAGATGCGGCTAATGATACAAGCTTTACGTTTTCACAACGGCAGGAGATTCGTAGCTCCGCTCGGACCGTCCGCCGCCGTGAGAACCCCGATGCGTTTTGAGCTTTTTATGGCTACCGTCATTACGGAGGGTAAAAGTTCGATGCATTTAACAGTGCTCGCCAACTCGACCAGGAACTTTCGCGTCACGGAAAACCCACTTTTGACGGCTGAAATGAGCGATCTGGCCGGAAAATTAAGTCGGAATGATCGTAAGGATAAAAAAAAAGAGAAAAAAATCTGGACGTGAAACCTCGCTCGCTTTCAGCAAGGTGCAGTGTTTCTGAGCTAGAGCTGTAATAGACTGATTCAGAGACTATGTCATTCGATAGCTCGATTGGAAAAGAATTGTAAAATTGTAAACAAAAGCATATCATCAATCTCAACAAAATTCAACCCTCTGATTGGCTACTTTAATTTTACCGCACTTTGGAAATGCGGGAAAACTGATCAAAATTCAAACAGGCCAATTAGATTTCCATTATTTTACCTCGATGTATCGAATGACGTAGCCATTGAATCAGTCTACCAGTTTTTCCGCTGACGAAAGAGCGTAACTCCCTTGCAGTTTTCGAATGAGGCAATCGACAGACAACTTGTATTCAGTTCGGAAACAACCCAATAGGTGAGTTTTCAATATATTTACCCCAGAATTTTTTTTTTTTTTTTTTTTTTTTTTTTTTTTTTTTTTTTTTTAATGAAAATACAGCATACTTAGAAATTATTAATATTTGTTTTTTTTTTTTTAAATGAAAAATTGATACCACTGTTAGTTCAGTTTCTCTACAGCCTAATTAGATGCACCAGCAATAATTTCGGACCGCTGAAAACTATCTATCAGCATCGGCTCTACTCAGATCCTTGAGTTAGGACGTTTTCGAACTGAACGACTCGATTAGGCTCGGGCAGTAGAGCAAAACGTTCCGAGGTTTTCGCGCGTAATTCATTATTCTAACTTTTATCAGTGTAAGTGGCATATTTTTTACAAAGGTGCCGCAAAAAGTCAAACCATGGAACGCGGAAGAACCTCTCCGAGAAGATGGCGGGGGGAAGGGGTTAAGGAGTTGAAAGGAGAACACAAAGAAGGAACTAATCGGAGGTAAGAGCTGGCGTAAGTAAGGGTTGAGCTATCTGTTGACGGTAAACCGATACGGAAGCGACGGAAACCCGTCAACTGGCAGTTGAGCTCGCGAGGAAACTTAAGCTTAAGGAGAGCTTCGGGTAGGATGCGAGGAAGCCAATGACGTGCACACTTACTGCCACGCTTAGGAAAAACCTCCTATCAACATCCTGATGTTGCCATACTCCCTCGGGTAACATTTTATTTTTTTCGCGAGCGTGGGGTGGCGTGGAATTGGAGACACTGTAAACAAAAGTTACGGGCTGTATAGGCATACCTTCCGTTTCTGGCTCAGAGGCTGAAAGTTATACGGGTGCTGACACCGTAGCTTCGATTGCTCCGGGTGCTATGCCCGGAACAAGGACGGTGTGTCTATGTAGCCCGTACGTACGGCTTCCATGGACCGGAGTTTTTTTCAGTGGAGAAAGGGCGAATTTCCGCGAGAGGATCTGGTTAAGTTTTTGACTTACTGCAGTGCTAACTTCCATTACCCCAGAACGAAATTCCCCAATCACCAACGAGTACGCCTACAACATTTGGTTTTCGTGCTGGCAGCATTGAAGACGATATCCAAAATTCTCGACCCACCTCCCGAGATGGGTCGCAAAAGGGATGGATGTAAAAGTTGGCCAAACTTTATTTAGCAACTGAATTTAGTTCTTGACTTTAGTAGAGCGTTTTTCTACTTTGGTTTGCACCCCTGCCGATCTGGTTGAAAGAGTGGACCAAAATTCAGTTTAACGACGTTTCAGCAATTCCAAGGTATGGTAATTCATACCTCGGGATGGAATACTTGAGGCGAATTTTCACGGGTGGGTTGGGTAGATTTTTTCAACCTAAAAAAATCCAAGTTTCAGCGTTGCTTAGTTTACTGTTTAAAAAATAAATGATCAGAGAACATCAGGCAACGTCTGCTGTAGTTAGGATCATCCCACTAAAAACTGTCCGTAGGCAAATAGACCGATTCCGGTTAGCGACAAAAGATTCTGATTTCGAACAAAAATCTTCTAAGAATTCTCCGGGAAAAATTCTTAAATTTTCGCAAAAATTCTCACATATCGACAGGCATTTGGCAACGTTTCTCCGTTGATACGACGTTTCTCCTCAGCTCGGAGGACTAGCTGCGCGCAAAGCGACCATGTAACCCCCCTCGCCCCCTCCCTCCACGGCGGCGCGACGTGCCCTCGGACGCTGCTGTCAGAGACGCCCCTCGCTGCCCACGTGCGAGCATGCGTCCCGCTGCGCCCCGCTAAGCAAAAACAGCGCAAACCCCCGCGATAACCCTGCGCAGATACGCGGTTTCGGATTGGAATCCACGAAGGACGCGTTATCGGCGCCCGGCGGACGTTTTAAAAATTGGGTCGGATCGACTTCTTGTCCGAGGGATTAGTGTTTGTTTTAATCGCGTAAGTGCCCGTGTGAATTCGCCGAGTCACGCTGGGGAGGGGAAGTGGGGGGAGGGGGCATCAACTTAAGCGTAAATTGATAGCCGGAGTCGAAAGTTGAAAAGCTACAGGAGAGACGTTTAGAGCTGATATGATATGAAGCGCGTCTACGAGTCGACACGGCTTGGGGTCGTTGATCCTCCCCGTGCAGGGATCTAAGTAGAGTTTACGTTGTTGCGGTGGTGACAGTTAGGGTTGACCTGAAAATGTCAGGGAATTCTGTTGAAAGTAAGAGACGTTGGGACGTTTGTTATTTCGAGAGAAGACAGGTAGGCAATTTGAGCGGCTCAGCAGTAGTAGTAGTCGCTTGCAGTAGTTGGAGAAATGCATCAGTTTCAGTTCCAGTCGCAACTTGCGGAATGCGCTCATTCTCACCAGTTCGCCTTCAATAAGCTGGTAGGCAGTTTGAGTGGCTTAGGAGTATTCATGGTTGCTTGCAGCAGTTTGAACTATTCATCAGTCAGTTCTGGTTGCTTATTACAGAACGTTGCGCTCATTCTCATCAATTTGCCTTCAATACACTGGTAGGCAAATTGAGTGCCATAGGAGTAGTAATAGTTGCTTGCAGCAGTTTTAACTATTCATCGGTCAGTTCTGGTTGCACATTGTTGCTCTCGTTCTCGCCAGTTCGCCTTCAATAAGCTGGTGGGCAATTTGAGTGGCTCAGGAGCAGTGATAGCTGCTTGCGGCAGTTTGAGTATATTTCATCGGTTTTAGTTGAATGGGTTATTCGAGGAATGGCGTAACCGCCAGGTTCTCAGAAATTGAGTTTTTGACGGAGTGGTTATCTTTGAGGATGGACGCATCTTATTACCGCGAGATTTTACCGAAATTACTATTCAACGTCTTGGTTTAACATCTGCTTCAGTGAGAAAAGGACGTGTGGTTTTGTAGAAGAAAAACGCATCCCCAGCAAAATTAACAAAAGAAAATATGTATACATTTCTTTCCCATTTTCTTCGACCTTCCTCGTTTGACAATGGTCTTATTATAGATGGTGCGGTGCAAAGATTGGTTGATTTTTTCGGAAAAATACATGGAGAATTGCAGAAGTAATTAAGTTTTTTCACGTTTTCGCGAAATTTGACTTTGGGTGATATGGCCCTCTATCAAACAAGCTTTTGTTCATTAGCTTACAAACCTCGCTCTTTTTGAGCTCCTCAAAATTGAGTCCCGTGTATAGCCTAGGATGGCTGAGCCAATTAAAAATGGATACCACATCGTCCGTACTTTCCCTAAGATGCTGTAATGCGGGCGTCATTTCTGAAATACTTCGTCTCTATTTGCAGCGTAGTCGTAAATTTCAGAGAATCCCGTCATAAAACTAAGCTCACTTTTCCGCTAGGGGACAGTGCGCTGGACTTTTTATTACGAGCGTACAGTTTCACACTTTCCTCGAGGCGAGACAGCAAACACTGAAGAGAAAGAAGAAGTATAGAGGGTGACGAGATAGAAAACTTCAGCTTTGGGAAAGCTTGAGAGGGGAATATTGAGGAGGAAAATTGATCGCGACGTACATCCCTCAAGTTACCAAAAAACCTTTACGTCTGATGGCTAAAACGGTGTTTTTCCTTAGCACTGCGCATGCGCTTTGGACCAGGGCTCGTACTGCCGAGCTAAGGAAACACGCCGTAGGAGCCTTCAGGCGTCATCAAATTTTCTGAGCCAAATAACGAATTTTCGGGATACTTAATAAACGTATTGATTTCTAGAGAATTTTGTTCGTAATTTGATCTTAAGTGTCTTAAAAATACGATAAAAAAAATGTATAACTTTCCTCCAAAATAAATATTTTCTGAGAAGAAATTTGGCATCATTCAAATGCTCATACGGCGTTTTTCCTTAGCACGGCAGCGTAGACTGATTTAGTGGCTACATCATAGTTCAAATGTAAACAAACATATAACCTTGTCTCTGATTCGCATCATGACGGTAAATTGCTCCTAACTGTTTCTTACAATCGACATTTCTCGTGTTTAATGTGTTCTTAATTAATTTATGACCTCAATGACTAAATTATGATGAATTAACACAATTAACTCACAAAGAATTTGTACATGAGGTTATATTACGTTATATTATTATTCTTTTTGGTTTGAACCAAGAGTTCGATATTACACCGTAAGACGTAGTCACTAAATCAGCCCTGCGGACGTGTTAACGCTGAAAGGTACGCATAAAAGTAAAAACGCATGGAATCGAAAGGGACTACGTTACGTAGCTAGGATATGCGTGCCTCATAGCTCATTCCATTCAATTGCGTTTTACATCGTTCCTACCAGCATAAATACGTCTGTTTTCAGCCAGTTTTTTTCGAAGCGGAACCCGGCGTAATTGAATTGAAAATAATAAAAAAAGGCGAAAGAAAAGGAAAGAAGGCTGGCGGTGTTTGGAGAGAGGCCTCGCCGTGCGGATCGTTAACCTTGTTTCAGTCGGTTTTCTTTCCGTGCGGAGCGGGAGCATCGGCATTCAAGCTCGCCGTTTCAATAAAGCAATCAAACAAGAGTAATCTTTAGAAATTGACTCGACGCCGAGTTAAAAGTCCAGTCCGAGTTGGCTTCCTCCGCGACGTGCCGCAGCCGCAGCCGCAGCCGCCCTGCCGCGCCACTAACTCTTCGGGGCCCGTGTCCACTGTCCCTCCTCGCAAGAGTTTTTCGATCAGTCGATTAATCGAATTTTAGGATAATTGAAAATTAAAGAATCTATGTATGATTGACTCGTGCTTTTCCCTGATTTTCGTGGAAAAAAAATCCGATCTGATCGGCGCAAAGTGGATCGAGTCAACAGGGTGTCTTGTTTTTTTTTTTTTTTTTTTTTTTATCATTTTCGGAAATTCAGATTCTTCCTAATGTTTGACTGCTACATCCTGATTTCATAATTTTTCCAAATCCTGATCAAATCCTGACTTCACGCAAGGCGAATGTAACTTCAGAAAAATAGCTCGATAACAAAATCCTATTGGACGGCCGACTTTTCTCAAATCCTGATTTTACGACCGATTTTTCCTCACATCCTGATGAAATCGGGATAAAATCCTGATTGGCCTCAAATCCTGATAGTCTGAAAAATCCTGATGCTAGACACCCTGGTCAATCAGAGAGGTCGGACATGAAATTGGACGTATTTCTATCAAACGGACCTAAGCGCCATAGGATAAGGAAGGTAGAGGGGGGCTTGGATTGGCGGCGGAATCGGGCGTCCGGCTTATTCCGTCCTATACTCGCAATGCTTTTCCATGGCGCTTAGGTCCGTTTGACAGAACGCGCTATCCGGGATTCTAAATTCCTCAAAAGGAACTCAAATTGGCGCTTATTGTTAGTTCCGTTTGATAGAAATATAAGTCCAATTTTTGAGTAAAACTGCAAAACTGGATGTTTAATTTGTCACATTCTAAATTTTAAGGGGTGTTTCTGGAAAAACATTTCACGCGAAAACAAATGGCATCCTTTTAATATTTCAAAGTTTTGTATAAATGGAGTTAGAAGCTTTTAAAGCTTTCACACATTTCAAGGTTTTACAGGACGCATGCTAACGTGGTTGAAATTGATGACACTCGAACGATGATACAAAATCGGAGGATGGGAAACTCGCGGCGGCAACTGGGGCGATGGGATGCCGATGGGAGGAACATTCCGAGTCCCGAGTCCCGGGGAGCTTGAACCGGGAACCCGGATCCCGGAAGGGTCTGGATCGTTTCCGGAGCGGCCAAGTGCTCCACCCTGACGTCATATTGTCGTCCCGCTCATCCCGCTGCAGCTCGTTCCTAGCTCCTCTGACGTAAGGGCGTACCTCAATGTCCGAGTGAACCCTGTTCTCCGTACAACTCCATGTTTTCCGCGGCTCACTTAGAAAAGAAGATACTCCCTTACGTCCGAAGCTTCGTCGCTTCGGGGTGTTGACTCGAGTGCAGCCTCTGTGCAGCCAGTGTCGGACTCGTCCATTTGTTCATCGATTCATCAATGGGAAAAAGAGGAAGAAGAAAAAGAAAGGGAAACGTTCGCAGGCGGGACCTCAGGCTGCGGNGGGGGGGGGGAGGGGAGCGCACAGGAGAAGCAGAATCCTGATCGTTAATGCGGGCTGATTATTGAAATTGATAGACAAAGCTATAGATAGACAAAGAGGACGGTGGATAAAATGAGTGACCCGAGCCCACAGGTTGAAATGGATTGTTTTTGGACTTGGAGAAAACTGATGGACAAACTCTGGAGTCTCTTGTGGGTTGCCGTTAGTTACTCTATTACTTACTGCCTTTGTCCATTGCAACCTCCGCTTCCACTAATAGGATCGCTCCATTTTCCCTTTGTCTTCTTTGTTTATAGCTTTGTCTATTACTTTCGATTATCAGCCCGCTGGACTGTTTAGGTGAATGGAGGATGCTTACTGTGGGGGAAACATAGGAAATTTTGAGACGATGATGATAAAAAAAAAAAAAAAAAAAAAAAAAAAAAAAAAAAAAAAAAAAAACCCGAAAGAATCAGTGCAGTTAGAGAATGTGGCTAAAAATGAGCGACGGGAAGAAAAAGGAGAGGTCAGGAAATTTAAATTCTTTAGTTTAAACGCTCCTGGGTAAGCTCCAGATCTGCAGTATGAATTTCTCTCAAAATTTGTAAGGCAAGGTGATAAGTTCTTGAAAAGCCAGGGAACTCCTCTATATGGAATCTTGATATACATCTAAGTATTGCATTTTTCAAGATACTTCCCGCTGAAAATTTAGTGAGGAGAAATTTTTTATTTGATACATCGCTTACACACCAATCTTAGCGACTATACTGAATTGGATCCAAACGATTACAACCTTCTCTAAAGAGTAGATCCATCCTCGAAACGTATATCAGATACGTGAGATCGGTGTAACGCAAGTCTGACTGATTGTGAGTTGTGAGTTTATTGGACGGAGGCAAGAATGGTGGATCCAGTTGACTGACGGCAACAAAACGACGCGACGGACGACCACAATGAGTGATTTCCCGGAGATGCATCGATGCTTTCGTTGCACGCATTCTATTCACGCCTCAGACCATCCGACGCCTAAACAGCGTTCCACTTCAGCGAACTAGTCGAAACACCTGCCCCGCAAGGCCACAGGGTATAATTTCAGAGATTATCGTAGTGATGAATGTTTTAAATTATGCAAGAATCAATATTTGATTCTTCAAAAGTTCCTCGAGCTATGACGTTCAGATGCGTGAGACTGCAGAAGGAGTCAATCTTTAGGAGAGAGAAGGTCTGCTTCACGTGGTGGTGGACAGATACAAAAAGTTCGGTCGAAAGAATTTAAGGATTTAAACCATCAAAACGCAATTTTGTGACCAGCGGAACTGATACGTAGGAATTCATTGACAAATTCTGAAAAAAATTTCCTGATTTTTGAGACAATATGGGATAGAACTAGGGAGAGAAACATTTGTGCAAATGTCACATCGGAAAATGGAACCATTCGTCACTTACTGGCGAGTGTGATCTACTGATGAGGTCTAAAAAAAAGCCAAAACATTATTGATCTCTCGGCGTGACAGCTCAACTTCATATTCCAATGCATCTACCGAAGCTGACCCCCCCCCCCCCCCCCNNNNCAAGTCTTGTGCTGATCCAGTGTTGCCAGAATTTCTTCATCTTCTTTCCTGACTTTCCCTGAATTTTTAGCTTTTCCCTGACTCCACAATTTTCGGATTCCCTGACATTCGTATAAAACTTCCACTATGATTTATCCCACACAA
Organism: Bemisia tabaci; assembly: GCF_001854935.1. Taxonomy (NCBI): domain Eukaryota; kingdom Metazoa; phylum Arthropoda; class Insecta; order Hemiptera; family Aleyrodidae; genus Bemisia; species Bemisia tabaci. The sequence continues at coordinate 1,319,166 of NW_017553907.1, forward strand.
ATTACACTCATACTTCTGCAAAACGCACCTCGGGAAATTCCCTGACTTTCCCAGTTTTCCGGACCTCCGACAACCCTGTGATACACATTAGAGCTCAAACTTTTGACTCTAATTGAAATTATTGAACTTTCTGGCCTTGTTTTCCCCCTGGTCCAGCACCATGTTACCACTATTTCTCACTGACGTTACAAACTTCACAAAGCCCGTTAATATACGTGACGCTTGGATTTCTCTGAGCCGGTTCACGTTCTTCATGAATTGCACTCATTACCGAGGCATTTCTGACGGAGTGAAGCTCCTGTCGCCCCGGCCGCCGGAGCGAGTGCCGGAGTCCGGAGTCCGCGAAGGAAAGTTCGCGCGCAACTTAGGAGTGCGAAAATGAAAAAAATGACAGGAGTCTTGATTCGATTTTAAGCAACGTCTTAGAAAGCTGCTCAGCCAGAGACATCGACGGGGCTGTTCATCACCTGTATGACGCTGCACTACCGCCAGGAACTTGGGCACCGCCGCAGCCGCTTTTCTTGCCAGATTCTCCTGAAAAATCTGCACTTACCCCCATTTAAACCCGGGTAAAATATCCGCATTTCATCTTGCAACCTGGCAACCTTGCCGCCGCGCCAGTAGGAATCGAAGTCGTTAAGCTAGCGACAGCTCGGCGGCCAGCAACAATTGCTCCTTGCTCACGGCGTAATATTGTAATATCGTTTTAACTTCGTGTATGCTGTTGCCAAAGTGATAGGGTGTCTACAGAATTCCGGAGGAAAACTTCCGGGCAATTTCCCGGATTTTCCGTGGTCTCCGGAAAATTATTCTTCATGTTCAGCCCACGCAAGTAACAGAGATAAGTTGCAACTAGATCGGCGAATGTATCGCAATTTTATCGACGTCGATTGATTGCAATAATATCGGATAAAAATCGCGATTTCATCAAATAAATTTGCAATAAAATCGCAGTTTTATCGAAGGCGATTCATTGCAATAATATCGAACAAAAAGTCGCGATAAATTGAGATAAAATTTCGATTTTAATGAACGCTATTTTATAGAGTCAAAATTGTGACAAGATCGTGGCTAATCGCTCAGTTGTTGATGATCTTGGCGATTTTATCGCCAAAAAACCATACAAAAAATCGCGACTTCATTTCGAAATATGGCGATTTTTCCGTTCAAATGGGCAGGATGTCGACAGACTTGGCAGGAAAAGTATCCAGTCTCGGGTTTTCCTACAGAGATAACACCCTTAGAAAGGTACGCTTTAAAACTTTTGCTTCTAAAAAATCTGGTTTGATAACTATTCAGCGAGACTGTCACGCTTTCACCAAATAACTTCCGAGGGAAAAAAGGGAGAAAATGCTTGTGAAAGTGGGGAATTTGTTGCCTCTAGACACCCCTTCACCAACCCGATGAGGATTTTTAAGCATAGATCTGGAATTTAAGGCAGAAGCAATATTTAAACAACACAAACTGATAGATCAACGACCCGCGTGCGAACAAACGCGCAACAGAGCGCGCAGCTTGGCGCCCGCTGTTGAATCTCAGGATTGAGCGTAGCGCGTATTTTCACGTACTTATACTCAACTTGTAAATAAAAATTATTAGATAAATGATGAATCTCCTCTTCAATTTAATACTCAACCGGTATGAAAAGGGCACAGCATGTTCCACTCGTTCAAGCACTGAACTGCCAGTTGAGAAGCGACTGTGTTGGACTTGAATTCCCAGTCTTGTCAAAAGTTTCAAACTCTTTCATTTGTTTTTGTTTTCCCTCAATACACCTGAGTAAAAGAATCAGGAATATCTGGGCAACTCTGTATTATACTTTCGATTCTCTGATTTTTCCCGATTTTTCGGATACACATAAAACGTATGACTTATTCAACTCTTCTATTCCGATTACATTTTCAAAAATCAAATCCGGATATTTTCTCTCTAATGATCTATTAAACTTAAACGTGTAGATTCACGTTGTGCGCTCGTACATATTCTCCCCTTTTTTCTAATAGATACTAATGATTTTGACTCATTTATGCTAAAAGGAACTATGTGAGGATGAATAAAATAAAAAAGACGTGCGATACAACGAATCCTGTGTACACAGTTCCTTTTGATTTAATTTATTTTCACTTTTGTTAGTTCCTTTTCACGTTAAATACGTCCATTTATCGTGTTCTTATCATGTTTCCTCTGCATGTTATAGGGATGTGTCCTGATCTTCATACCACATTTTTCCGGTTAGCGATCAGAAATTCGGCGTAGCAGTATGACATCATCGGCTGAATCGCCATTCATCGGTAACCGTTCACCATCCACCGATCGCCGTTCACCGGTGCGAAAAACCATTGTGGTAGGACGTTGCGGTCAACAGACGGAGGCCCCTGAAGATCATCAATCACTTCCAATTCATTTCCTGGGTGCACATGCTGCACAATAACATCACAAGTATACAATGGATCTGTTGTGCACGAGAGCTACAACCAATAGAATAGGTTACACGGGGTAAAATCACACGAAAATCACGCCCAAAACGCATCAAAAAAGTTTGAAACTGTTTAGACACACACTTGCGAGGTTTGCACCGCGCATCTTTTAAATTCTGGCCTCCGTATAGACACTTTTTTTCAGTCACCAGCGATCAGATGTGCCAAAACGGATCAAAAGTACACGAACGGTCGCATCTGACCAAAATCAGCATGACTATATTCCGCGTTGACTCTTCTCAAGTCGTACTCAAGTTTTTTTCAGTTGGGATGATTCAGAACACCGTGTTCTCCTTCATTTAGTGGATTTGCAATTTTATCTTCTTTAAAGTCAAAATAGTTACATCACGCGTGTTCCGCACCAGCCAACTTTTCTACTCCTGCGTTAAAGTCTCAGAGTCAGCCGAAATGAGTTCACGTTCTCCTTCATTTCGTTGATATGCAATTTTATCTTCTTTGAAGTCAGAATAGTTGTATCGCGTGTTTCGCACCAGCCAACATTTCTACTCCTGCGTTAAAGTCTCTGAGTCAGACAAAATGAGTTGACGTTCTCCTTCATTTCATTGATATGCAATTTTATCTTCTTAAAGGTCGAAATAGTCGTATCACGCAGCTTAGTTTTGTGTAAATCTTTCTCGCGACCAAACTCATTCATGGCGACTGAAAAAATTATTCTTGAGGACGCAGATTTGAGGGAGCGTAATATGTACGAACTACACACATTGAAGTTTTTTTTAGACTCTTCCTACTTCTTAAAGAACACTTACCTTACACAGCGTAAATGTTCTATGTTCCATACACTCAGGGATAGGAGGGTAACAGAAAAGCCGATTGAAACTTACCTGAAGCATAAAACAGAAAGTAATTAATTAGAAACTGATACTAAGGTTCATATCGATAAATGAGTGAAATATCATAAAGACGTAGTGACTGAGTTAGAGTGCTTCAATAAAGGTCGATTTTCTTGGCGAACGGAGGGATTGAAATTGTAAAGGGAAGAATCGTTAATTTTCTGTCTCTAAGGTTAAAATTAAGAATGTTCAGTACATTCAACGTGTTCCAGTAAAATCAGTATAGGTATAAAAATAAATAAAAATATGAATAAATAAGTAAATATTTATAAAAAAAATAGCATACATTGTGCTACTTGGTTTCGGAGTGTCTTTCGTCTTTCGGAAGAATTTTTGAGACAAAAAGACTATCGCCTTTCTTCCACTTTTTACTGCCCCTATACCCTGACTGTTGAGCTCTTCTTGCTGCATAGTTCCGTGTACACTTACCGCATAGTTATCGAACCATCAATTTCAGAATTGCCTGGATTTAGAGATGGCATAAGCGGCAGTTATTTACGAATTAACAGAACCTTAATTTTTCTAAATCGATGCATTCAATTTTAAAGCAAGCTCAAATAAAATCATTTACGAATGAACAGTCATTTTTGCACTGTTGCCACATCAAAGCGAACTATTAACAATTAAATTTTAGTGTTTGTTGATGTTTAAGAACCTGAAAAACAATCCTTCTTCCATTTTCCAGGATAATTATTTGTTTAAGTTTTCCCGGGTCAAGAGTCAAAAGAGCCATGCACAAAAAGGGCCAAAAACGGCCCATTTTTGGGCCCTCGAAATTGGGGTCGAAGTGAGGTTTTTTTTCATCCTTAGGGTGACCCTTTACACATACTAAAATTTCAGATTGAGTATACGCACCATTTTCGAGTTATGGGGGGGCAAAGTCCCCGATTTTCACCCATTTTTGCAGGTGTTTTAATGTCGAACTCCGGCTGTTACGAGGTACCAGATTTAGATATTGAAGCGCGGTTTGCGGTGATTTGTTCAGCTATTCCTGCAGTATTTTTCCACATCTTTCACAAAGCCCCAAATGGTTTTTTGGGGGGCGGGGAGGGGGGGGGGGCTTTATTCATATTATCATGACCGTTAGCGCATCTTACTGACTTTACTTTGTTCTCTTCCCTCCACGCCGCGGTCATGATGGTATTTTCTGCTGGGGATTTTCCTTCTTCTTTACATTTTACCAATTTTAATGTCCTCCCCCCTTTTCCCCTTTTTCACCTCCTCCCCCGCAATCCAAACACTTCCTCTCAAGTGCTTCTGCCTGTAAGGCAAGTATGATGGGGTCATATGTGGGGGATTATTTTTCTTTCTTTACGATTGATAAACTTTGACCCAACTTACATCTCCCTCACAGGGGTAAGGGCCCCCCTTGAACCTTACCCCTGTATTATTCTCCCCCTGCCCGCTCCACTTTACTTGAAGTATTTTGCTCCCTCCGCAGCATTAATGACGATGTTTCTTGGGAAGAATTTTTTCTTATTCATATTTTTCACGGTTTTCTTTCCACTTCTATGTTTGATTCATTCTTTCCTATGTACATTCTCTTCCGCTTTCTGCCAATTTTGAAGATCTTAAACTTAGTTTCTTGACAGCAATTGACACCTCACCAAAAATGTTTTAGGTAGATGAAAAATAAATAGTAAATAGAGTAGATTTAATTACACATCATTCATAATGCCTATCGCAAATGAATGTGCGTATGCCTCTTCACCACGTCACGGCACTTATTTATGAAGAGTTTTTTTTTTCATTATTTTTTTTTATTCTTTTTCATTATTTTTCTTATTCTTTTTCATTATTTTTTTTTATTCTTTTTCAGTATTTTAGCGGATCTGGTGCTTGCACTAGAGCTGCTATTCCGGACGGTCCCAGCTGGGGAGTATCATTGGACCATGTTACATTGGAGAGACCGCGCGTTGGTTGATGGGAATCGGCGCCATTTTCTGCTGTTTAGGGGGGACTGATTTTATTTTAATTGATATCTTTTTCCTGTGAGCGAATGCTATGTTGTGTAGTGTATTTTTGGAATCATGGTGATACTGTCAATAATTCAAAACGGGTCTGTGCTTTAATCTCGCACTGGAAAAAATGTACTTTACGTTTAAAATTTGAAAATTCAAATCTATAAGTTTTCGCGCTTTTTTCGAAGAATGCCGTGGTTAAAGCTTCCTAGTCATACTACTCGACATCAGCTGATAGCAAACAAAGGTTACCAAGGAAACCGTAAACGCGTAACAACTACCGTCGCCAGAGCCGCTTTCCGACGCGAATGCGTTGGAGCTTCCTGCTTGTTTTTTATTCTTTTTCATTATTTTTTTTTCTTTTTCATTATTTTTTTTTCTTTTTCATTTTTATATTTTAATTTTTCTCCCTGTAGAGGAAGTATTGATTCTCTTCGGGTTTGTATGACGTCCACCTCTAATGCTTATTCGGAGTAGAAGGTACTATTTGCAAAATATTAAGACGTGCTTAAGAGGCCAACGCATTGTTTAAGGCAGGCACAATAAATTCCGCAACTAATTGTAATTTTTTTCCCTATATTTAGTGAATAGCTCAATCAATGGAAAATGCCATAACTATATTACTCTTATAAAAAAGTAGTAGAAAGTAGAAGAAAAGTGAAAAGTAAAGAGAACGAGGCAAAAGAGGGACGAACAAGAGGGGAAGAGGAGGAGGAAGAAGAGGGGGAATAATGGAGAAGAGAAAGAGGGTGGCTCCCATGTATTTAGCATTTCAGTACCGAAACATAAGTAAAAAATTATTTGCCAGAAACATCGTCAATTATGCTGTGGAGGGAGCAAAATACTTCAAGTAAAGTGAAGCGGGCAGGAGGATACAGGGGTAAGAGGCAAGGGGGGCCCTTACCCCTGTAAGGGAGATGAAAGTTGGGTCGAAGTTTATCAATCGTAAAGAAAGAAAAATAATCCCCCACATATGACCCCATCATACTTGCCTTACAGGCAGAAGCACTTGAGAGGAAGTGTTTGGATTGCGGGGGAGGAGGTGAAAAAGGGGAAAAGGGGGGAGGACATTAAAATTGGTAAAATGTAAAGAAGAAGGAAAATCCCCAGCAGAAAATACCATCATGACCGCGGCGTGGAGGGAAGAGAACAAAGTAAAGTCAGTAAGATGCGCTAACGGTCATGATAATATGAATAAAGCCCCCCCCCTCCCCGCCCCCCAAAAAACCATTTGGGGCTTTGTGAAAGATGTGGAAAAATACTGCAGGAATAGCTGAACAAATCACCGCAAACCGCGCTTCAATATCTAAATCTGGTACCTCGTAACAGCCGGAGTTCGACATTAAAACACCTGCAAAAATGGGTGAAAATCGGGGACTTTGCCCCCCCATAACTCGAAAATGGTGCGTATACTCAATCTGAAATTTTAGTATGTGTAAAGGGTCACCCTAAGGATGAAAAAAAACCTCACTTCGACCCCAATTTCGAGGGCCCAAAAATGGGCCACTTTGTGCATGGCTCTTTGCGGACTTTTCCGTACTTCCAGATCGGACATCGAAATTCCGCTATTATTTTTCCGCGCTTTTCGAAAGTGTAGACACCTTGGTTGCTAGCGTTTCTAACCTTACCTTACGGTCCATCCCGGTTTTTCCGGGCTCAAGACACCGTGACAGAACCCGAGCAAATTGATATTTTTACAAAAACATCTAACGGCAAATAACTTTTTTGAGCCGTCAAGCGATACTTTCTCTTGGTCTGGATGAACTGGAGCTTATCACAGGTCCGCAGCGCCTCGCAGAGAACGAGAGTTTTTCCGCCTGGAATTCTCCCTTCTCTGGACTCGTGCCGCCAGAAGGGGGGGGGGAAGGGGGATCACTGGTCATTTTTTTCGATGAATTATTCATTAGGGACATGATCAGCATGGTAGTTAATTACACTGTATCCAGACCATAAAGTGTAAACTCGGCCTGTAGCCGGCTCCGCTATTTGCCTAATTGTACGCCAACGATCACCACCGGACCGTTACTAATTCTCTCCACTCGTAGATAAAGTTCGTCTCCGAGGAGGGTAGGATTTTATCACTTCGAAAAAGGTGATCAATTTATATTTGCTATCTCTTCCGCTAGTTTACGGAAATAACCTTACTATACCTATATAGTGTCAAGAATTCTTGCCCATGCTCAATATCGGAGTTTCCCTGATTTTCAAGAGCTCATTCCCTGATAATGAGAAACTGAATTTGTCTCCGAATGCCCAATATTTTTTTTTTTTCGGGAAAACCCGTACGTATAAGAGGAGTTACAGTTTAGAATATCGATTTTGTTCATCTTTTAGCCGATTCTTTGGTGCACACTTAAGATTTTTAATTCCAAAAGTGTTCCTTATGTTTACATTATCTAGTCAATAAAACTTCTCTAATAATATTATGATGATTTAAAGATTCAAATATGTCAAAAATGGCGGCTCGGGCGCGATAACATACATCTGAATAACAATAAATTTTGGCAAAATTTGAAAACAATATGACTCTATGCAATAGAAAAAATATTCCCGGTTTCTGGAACAGATTCCCAGAAATTGTTCATTCCCTGATGAATCCGAAAAACCGGGAAAATTTTCCCGGATGCCTCACTAGGTATCTCAATGTGAGAGAGGTTCGACTTTTGATGACAGTTGACTGTAAATTACAATTATCGACTGTTAATATTTGTTTGGCTGTAAAAAGTGATCATTGATATTCACCAAATATATTACAAATTTTCTTTCCCCTTCTTTCTTTTAATCTGCCTAGTATTCATACTATTAATTGGTCGCGGGACAAACGACACTCGTTCACTTTCACTGTGAATAAACTTTCCTTAAAAGCGCGATATATATTTCCGAAAGAACGGCGGAACGAAGTTACGGAGATTCCATGATTGCAATCATTATCGAAACCAGACGAGCAATATAAATACTTTCACTATGATCTTGGTCCTTCGAATTCCTTTTAGTACTGTGAACTCGTAAAAGTTATGGTACATAAAAGCTTTGATTCGGAGTGTTTTAAAATAACTAAAAGTGACATCGTGTCTTTTCGTAAAGTGACCGAATCGTCTTGGATAAATTAATTTGTCTCAGTTTTTGTGATTTTTTGGATTTGACGCTTGACATTGCCGCAATTTGCAAAAATTGAATTTATCACAGAGAAAAATTCGAAAAATGGCAAACGATATAATGCGATTCGTACGGCGCCCCGGTCTTGTTGAAAGCGTGGGAAATATAGACTGATTTAGACAATACTTGTTTGGTTCGTTGATAGAAGCATGCATCATGCTGAGAGAAATTACCAATATATACGTTGATTCTAAAATGAGCCCCAAAAATCGAGCCTTTAATAGTGCTGTTGGAGTATGTATCAAAGTTCCTGGCAAAGCTGAAAATATACATTCCAGAACAAGAAATTTCCCCGGTTTTACTGGTCCATTTTTTAAAATGGCGTTTCCCTCCTATTCTCATTTTCCTTTCCAAGATTTTCTTATTTCCTCACGAGCTCACAAGTATCCTCAAGCCACGCGCGGATCAAGACTCAAGCGCTGAAGCATTTTCTGCAATCCTGCGATGAAGACATTCCACTGTCATTTTTTTCGGCAATATAACATCGTTTCCCTCGCGAAAAAGTGTAACCTCATTTCAATGTTGCCAAAGTTCACCTTAGAAATTGCGTATTAATCAGAGGAATGTTCGGCATTCGTGACTGAAAATGTCTCTGATTTTTCCTCAGATTTCATGCAAAAATCAGACAAATTTTCGATAAAAATCGCTAAAGTACAGCTTTGTAAAATAAATTAATTGTTTGGGGCAATTTTACAATATTGGAATGGAGTTACGTTTCTTCGTGCAGAAGCCGACGATGAGTCGGTGAGGAAAAAAAATGCAAAGAATACTCCGAGACGGACTAAGCGTGCAGTCAATTTGGAGCGTAGTAAACTTGCCAAAAATCTCCATTCAGCGAATTTTCAGGAATTTAAGTATGCGATTAAGGCGGTTGAATGAGCAATAATTAGCAAAGCGGATGGGATTCATTCCGGTCCCGAGCGAGGGTTTTAAAGATAATAGCATACTTTCAAATAGTCATCCGCTTCGGATTTTTGCCTCTCTACCTCTCTCTCGCCGCTAAATTGCGTGTGAATACCGAAAGCTTATCTTCATTTTTGCGATAGACTCAAAGCGTATAGATGGTGAGACTAGAAAAACACTATATCTCATTTTGCGACGTTGTCAGTGGCGTCATTTGGGGGAGGCCGGAGGGGGGGGGGGGGTTGCCGCCCCCCAATTAGGGGGGGGGGGGGGGTGTTGCCGCCCCCCGCCGCACACTGGATCGAGTCAGTAGGAGAGGTCGGACAAAATTTGGAAACTTCAAAAGCTTATAACTCCGTTTATACAAAACTTTGAGGTTCTAAAAGTGGATTCATTGGTTGTCTCGTGAAATTTTCATCTAGTGGCACCCCTTCAAATATATAATGTGACGAAATAAACATCAAAATTTGCAGATTCAGTAAACAATTTCGTGTCTGACCTCTCTGACTCGATCCACTGCAAGGAAAAAAAGAAAATGGCTGATTCAACAATTCAATTGCTAAAAACAGTGAGTGCAATGTTTCGACGCAGATTTTACGACAAAAAAATGCTACTTTGACTACCCCCGTGGTTAAATTAGTTTACAATTTGGTTAAAGTAGCATTTTTTTGTAGTAAAATCTGCGTTGAAACATTGCACTCACTGTTTTTAGCAATTGAATTGTTGAATCAGCAATTTTTTTCCCGTAAGTGCGCCGTTTTAGAAGATTTATATCAGGAAAATCGATCCAGGAAAAAAATCAGGAAAATTGATCATGCCGAGAACTTGAATTTTTCAAAACTTTTATTCGTAGGATATAAATCATAGCGCCAGGGATGCTCCCATTGCCATGCAAACAGGAAAGGAAGAAGCGGATCTGATTTTCAGGTAGCAGTTGAAGGAAAATTGAAGTAGAAAGGGTGGATCTCTTCTTTCAAAATAATATAAGTCACAAGCAGAGACGTCATGACAGTGTTATTGTCGAGACAGAGTTGCGATATGAAATTTCTCGATTTCAACAATTTTTCAGGGGCTGCGTACGCAATCCGCAAAAATCGTACGAAAATTCGATGAGATAATTCATTTTCATCATTTTTATTCATTTTATTTTTTCATTCGATATTTTTATTTTTATTTTCACAATTTCAAAGTTAAGATTTTACTATTCATATGGGATTCAATCCATACTGAGTCCGTCGTAGAAATTTAAACAGAAAAACTCAAAAAACACAGAATGTCAACATAAAATTTCACAAATTGCCATCGAAACATTTCATTTTAGAATGATTCATGAAATTTTGCAGGGGTACAAATTTGTTCTCGACAGCGCGGTTGCGTCTAAATGGTGGAAGTGTCTGATGATAATAAATACGACCAAGATCATTTTGCAGTATGAACTCCTATGAGCCCGCGTTATTGTCCACGATATAAAACTTGGGGAGGCTGTTTTTTTCTCTTCTTTTAAACTTGATAAATTTTCAATCCTTGCCGAATAATGCGACTTTGACACAAAATTATCCGCAAATTTTGTAAAAATGTTGATCGGCGCGCTGTGGTTACTTTTCGCGGAAACCTACCGCAATGCAGAAAATTGCGGAGGCCTAAAACAATTAGAACACCCCTGAAATTTTGCATCTCTGGTAGAGACACGTGTTTCCCTCCCGAGTTTCACCACCCATCGATTTAGTGCTGCAACTACTTAACTACGGTGTCTTTGACTCCGCCGTGTAGCCGATGATGATAAATACGACCATGATCATTTTGCAGTAAACCTCTATGAGCCCGGGTCATTGTCCGTGATATAAAAAAAGAGAGAGAACTGGAATAGGAGTCTAAATAATAAGCAAGTTAGTTAATCATTATGTGCGATCGCTGGGCATCTATTCACCGATTCGTTCCGGTTTTTCTCGTCGGTTAGTCCACCTCTTGGACAATGTTGCGAATCGCGAGCTTCAGGCAGGATCATGGTTGCTAATTTGAGCTGAAAATCAGTATTTTTCCCTATTTAAACCCATGTAAAGTATCCCCATAATATCGCACAATCTGACAACTGTGAGCAGGATCCCGATAGGACTCGAAAAACATTTCATTAAATACCGCCGAGTTGAGTTGGAACGTATATTAACGCAGGGTTTCCTTAATTTCTTCATTTGTAACTTCTCATTTGATTTCTCCCGAAGCGGCGTGGCGTGCTTTGCGATATATCGATTGACCTGTCATTTAAACCTATGGAAAAGGATCGATATATGGAGTGTTCGCAACGCACACCCGAGTAATCTATTCTTTGCCATAGGCTCAAATGGGGGAGTATCGATAATCGATCATTTACGCCTCGTCACTCCCCGACTCCAATATTTTCAAATTCCCTGATTTTCTGACTAATCTTAGACTAATTTTCTGACTTTTCCCTGATTTACAAGTAAAATTTCCACGTGAGCCGTTTCTTTAAACGCGCTGGCTTCACGCAGACTTTGGAATATTTTTTCAAAAACTTAGGGACTCAAAATACTAAGGTATCGCATGCAAAAAATTGAGGGACAGTATTAATTCGATTGATATGAATCGATGGAAGAATAAAAACGTTAACCGATCGACACCGATTTGATTGACAAAATTCGATCGATTCTCGGGTTTGTCGATATATTCTTAGTTTGTCGATCGAATCGACACAGGTTTTTTAATAATCTGTAGATCCATTCGGTGTCGATCGGTTCAATTTCTCCTTTTTCGATTGATCCATGTCCATCGAATCAATACCCTCCCAAATCGAGCTACTCTCTTTAGATATTTTGCTCATTAACCAAACATTAGGGCCGCAGAATCTTAACACTCATTACTTTCGAAATATAAACCGGTTCGACTTACTACCAGTTCATTTTCAATGAACTAATGAAGATATTTCTTACAATTATTTGCCGTGTAAATTATTTCTAGGCACGCGATATCGTCTTTAGATAAACAAAATAATTGCCTGATTCTTTAATACCAATTCATCCGGCAAGCTCGTTGGATTAATTGACGATTGGCTTTCCGACCCGACTGCAGAAGCTGGAACTTTCTATCCACGCTTCCTCACTTCGAGAAATTCTTCAAATCGGATGAAGCCGAATTAATATAAGACAGCCTCAAAGCGGCGGGTCGTAGGACGTAAGATCGTAAGCTCGAGATAAACCTCGCTTGAGTAAAGTCAATAATTGCTGTCAATTGGCTGCACCCACATCTGAAGCCTTGGAGCTTAAATTTCCAGCACGACTGATGGGTGAGTGATGTTAGAACGAAAGTGAAAAGGCGGATACATCGTCCTCGTGCGAGAAAAGTATCACGTATTATATTTTCAACAAAATTGAATTATTGCAACTTCCATATTCTGGAGATACTTTTACTTAAGGATGCATAAGTTTTTTTGATAAATTAAAATCGTCCCTTAGGACTGACCACGAGAAAAGGAATATTGGACTGCATTTTGCAATTTGGAACTATAAATTCTGGCTCTTCTGAAAAAACACTTATGTGCATAGGGAAACTAATGGCACATACGTTGTTTTTAAACCGGGCTAGAATTTATAGTTCCAAATTGCAAAATGTGGCCCATTTGTCCTTCAAGAGAGATTACTTTCAACTCAAGTTGGGTCGCAGATTGGGGGATTTGAGTTGCCGACGGTAACCGCTCTCTGGTATCCCAAAAATGACTTTGAAACTTTTAACGAGATGAATTATGGTTGAGGGACAGGGCAGATGGATGACTCATGAGAGATACAATAATCATTAAAATGTGTAGACGGACGGAGTAAAGACATGCTTACAGTCCTTACAGCGCCTTCAAATGATGAAGATACAACTTCGCAACGCGACGGCCGCAGCTCTCAGAATGGTAATCGCACATCATAATTCACCTGCGATTTGGAGGTATCTTTTATAATTCTACACTTGAGAGCAGACTATGTGCATACAATTCTATAATATGTACTCTTCTTCTCCTTAATTTGGGGTCCTCTCATTTTAGACGCTTTTCTCGCACTGTGGGGTTGACAAAATTCAGAGGCCTTCTCTCAGAATCCCACGAGAATTCGGAGGGAAAATTTTCGTCATCGTGAAGAAAGTAATGTAACTGCTTTTAATCTATTACCGCCTTCTTAGACCGTAAAAGTTTCACGTGAAAACAAAAAGTTTATCCAGAACAGAGGCATGCTTGACCTATACTCGACCTATTTTTTGCACCACGTAAACCTTCTTAAAATAGGAAAAACTCTTCTATTTTCAGGATCCGATAGGATCTGGAAAGTTAAAGAAAATAAGTTTCAACGCTTTTCGTCACCTTTAATCAGGAACGAATAAAGCTCAGCTACTAAGACCACGAAACCTTCGAGCCTCGGACAAGGTTGGAAAGTATTCCGGTGACGTGTTGAGGAGCAACGTCGTAAGAGCATTCGAACGTTGCCAAATGTCCCCCAGAAGAATATTAGTTTTTCAGAAAGAAATTCTAAACATTTTCCTTCAACACTGAAAAAAAACTTGGACCGTGGAAGCCGTATTTACGGGCTATATAGACATATCGTCCGCGTTCCGGGCTCAGAGGCCGATAATTCCGGGCGTAGCACCCGGAGCAATCGAGGTTGCAGTTTCAGTACCCGGAGCTTTCAGCCTTTGAGCCTTGAGCGGACGGGATATCTATATGTATAGCCCGTAACTTTTTTTTTTCAGTGTTAAAACTCGTGCTTTTTTGGCAGAAATATGGTATCATTTAAATCAGGGCTGTAATAATTTTGTAATCTTCAAATTCCCTAACTCGTTTCGTTTTGGTTTTTCTCTGACTCTTAAATCTAACTACCTGACTTTCTCTGACCTTCGATCAAAATTACTCCCTCTTTTTAAATTTTTTTTAAAAAAAGAAAATTCGCTCACTTGCGCTAAACTTTGGACACAATTCCCGTGTCGTTTTGAGATCAAATTATGGAAAAAAGCATTTAGTGACTGATTACAAAATGACAAGCCTTAAAATTAATAAAAAACGGTGAGAAGTTTTAGGATCAGATACATGTTTTAGTGATTGGTAGACACGTCAGAAATTCCTTGACTTTTCTCACGAATTCCCTGACTTATCGCGGTCGTCGAAAATTCCCTGACATTCCCTGTTTTCCAGACCGTCAACAACCCTGTAAATGCTCATACGACGTTTCTCCTAGCACGACAGCCGAGAGCTAACGTGCTCTTGGTGCTTACGCGGACTGGGAAAAAACCTTCGATTAACAACTAGTTAACGAAACGACCGGGGGGAAATTTCATTAACAGACTTTCTTCCCTTCTTTCTTCCTTTTTTCGGCGCACGTAAAAAGTTGAAGTCGTTCTCAGGCGGTGCGAACCTTGGAACGTTCCCTATCCAAGGGTAGACGAGTCAACCGGTCAATTAGAAAAAGACTTAAGTCCCGAGAGCTCACCGAGCTGCGGGAGTCACAGTCGTCGAGGTGAAACGGGGCTCTGGGGTGTTGGCTCATAGGTTGTTTCGTGAATAAACGGTCGGATGGAATCACAAAATCGCATGATTCGACATCGTTTTTCCGGCGCCGGGTTCGACTCCGTTCCCGAGGTCGTGGCTTTCGGCCCGGTCCGACTCGGAGGCCGGCAAAACTTTCTTCGTCAAAGTTACAACCGTGCGCCATTGTTGCCGAACCGTCATCGAGAGCCGTGATTTTCCCCCTCCGTAGTTGCGGCTACGATGGTATATTTCAAATTCCTCTGGTTCATTCATCTCCCAAACGGTTGTTACAAACTTTCATAGACATATTTACCTTGGTCATTTCTTTTTTTTTTTTGGGGGGGGG
>NW_017553907.1:1334402-1396879 GCF_001854935.1 Bemisia tabaci
GAAAAACCCCCCCCCCCCCCAGTTTCATTACCTAGCTCGTATAATTGAAATTTTTACAATGATATACCTGCGCAATTTTTATTTGAAAATTGTCTAATTTTCGCATGAGATTAGAGGAAAAATCAGTGAAATTTTCGATTGGAAATTTCCGAAATCCTCCCGGTAAAATCGAAATTTGCGAAGGGGAAATTTGGCAACATTGAAATGGACTTACGTTTTTTCGTCCGGGAAACGACGAACCGTCGTGGGGAATTTATTAATTTATCAGCTTGTCTTACACCCAATGGACCCATTTCTCCGCATGATCTGGCAACGTTGCGCACGGTGGGAAAGGCGGGCCGAGGACGAAATTTTGATTAGATCCCGACTCGCGAGGAGCCTCCGTTTCCGGTTCCGCCGCGCCTTAAAAGGGCGCCGAAAATCGTCTCGCCCTCGGCAGAAACCGCGCATCTCCGTATCTGCTTGTGCCGCAGTTGCGCGGTTTCGGGTCGCGCGGGCGGAATAACAGTTTTCGGCACGCGCCACGACTCCGTTGCCGACGACGAATTTTAAAATCGCTCCTCACTCCGACGGAATCCTCAAACTCTTCGGGAGCCGTGCAGGGGTCAACATCACCCGGTCAAAGACGCTGAAAATCATACGAGCCCCCCCCCCCCCCCCCCCCCCCCCCCCCGATATCTACGCGGTCCGACCCCCTCTCCCATATCAGAAAGAATACAATTTTCCCGTCCAATTTTGATTAAAATTGAGTGCTACCATTCATCATGTTTTGCCGTACGGAATAATGAATCACGCTGGTCACAAAATCGTATATTTTGATGCTTCATTCCTATCTAGATTACCTAAAAATAATGAGATTTTTCCAAAAGCAACTTTCAACTTTCGTAGTTAACCGAGATATCGTGTTCTGAAAAATTTGGTTTATGACGTCATCCACCGAGATAATGACAACCTTGGTTTCTTCCACCTAGCGCTTTCGTCCAGGTTTGACGTTGAGTAACTAGTGCAAATGTATTTCTCACTGATAAAACCAAGCAAGGTGAAAGAAATCAGGGGTGTCACTCCCGAGGTGGATGACGTCATAAATCGAATTTTTCAAATCGCGATATCTCGGTTGATATCGAACGTGGATTGTTGCTATTTCGACGGATTTTATTGTTTTCAAATAATCTATAAAAATTGAACATAAAAAACGATTCTGAGATCCGCATAACTGACCCATTCTGTCAAGTTTTCATTTGAAAACATTGCGAGATGACGATTTTAGAACTGATGACTCCTGACACATTTCCTCTCGTCGTGATACAACTATTTCAACTCCTGAGCCGCTCAAATTGCATCCATCGAGTTGTAGGCTAACTTGATTCCTCACACCCGTATTCATTGATTCAGAAATGAGCGCGAGAGAGGGGCTACATGCTACTTTCTGCACCTCATCTTGATGTCGATCTCAAAATATATTTCCGTGGTAAGAATCGAGTAAAAGTTATGAGACTTTTTACTGCGATAGTCACGAAGAACACAAATAATGCAATCGAAGTCATTCGCCTTTCGAACATCACGCTAAACCACAAATCGGTCATACAACTATTCCAACTCCTGAGCCACTCAAATTGCATCCAGCGAGTTGAAGGCGAACTTGATTTCTCACACCCGTATTCACTGCTTCAGACAAGAGCTCGAGATCAAAGCAAAATTCTATCTATCGCAACTTCTTAATGCCTCAAAGTCTATCTTAAGATCAATATCAAAATATTGGACAAAAGGGCACCGGCGCCTCATCAAAATGGGTCTGGGGGCATGTAGGTATAGAGAGGGAACAAATCAAGAGTGGTTTGGCGGACTTTCTCACAACCAGTACAGCTCCAAAGGAAGGATTTGAAGGGCCTCCTGGAGAAAATTGTGACAGGGTTAGTCGTCTTGTGAGCGATTATGAGCTGTTCGGTTAGTTAAGGTCTCCATGCTTGTGGACGGTCACAAACTATTCCTGTTGTTTTGTTTAATTATTGTTTAGCGAGGAAAAGGAAGACAACTTTCGAGCGAAAGAGAATTCTAATCAAGACGAGACTCGGACACGGTAAACGGGCGAAAAAAATAGACTGCAATGAGATCTACGAGAAACCGTGAGTGACAAGAACCCGCGGCACCGGAAAGTGGACTCATGTGATAACGAACTCGTCGTCGCACGGTGGAACGAGCCATTCACAGAGGCCAGACATCAAATGTTTTGATCAAACTGCAAATTTTGATTTTTTTTTCTTTTTTTTTTTTTGTCACATTGAATATTTGAATGGGTGTTTCTTGGAATAGATTTTACAAAAAACCAATGAGATCTTTTTTAACCAACGTTTCGTATTAAAAAAAGATACAAGTTTTTAAAGTTTTGAAAGCAAAGGCGTCGATAAGAGCCAGTTTTGGGCCCAGACTAAATTTCTCCAACCCCAAGATTTTTTGCTCATCGAAAGTCTAATTTAGTGGAATGCATCATGATTTGGCCATTTTCAGTCTCCTTGTAGATCAAATACTGGCCTGATCATGAGTCAAACGGCCAATTTTTGCAAAAACCGCGTGTTTTTTTTTTTTTTTTTTTGCTATATTCGACTGCAAACCCACATTTTCCGCCAAAATGGCAGCCTTCAGACCCGTTTAGACCGGTATTGACCCGAAAATAAACCGGAAATGACTGTGATGCAGTCCGTGAAACACAGACCTCTGATGAGCAAAAAATCCTATTAGAGTTGAGGAAATCTAGCTGGTGGGCCCGAAAACGGTCCTTAATGATACCCGGCCATTTTTTTTTTTTTTTTTTTTTTTTTTTTTTTTTTTTTTTTTTTTACTTTACTTCATTGGAACTTATAAATGGTGTTATTTGAAGGAAATTTTACCCCTAAAAAAGGAGAAAAATGCAATGAAACCTTGGCTAAACTTCTAGGTTTCTTATTAACAAAGATATAAGCTCGCTGCCTCTTCATTTGATGTTTTTTCCGTCAAACTGTAAACTTTAAGGGATGCTTCTTGGAGGAAATTTGAGAAAAAACCAATGAAACCTTTCCTAAACTTCAATCTACATTTCGTATTAACAAAGATCAGGATCGCGACATCTCTTCTTGATGTTTTTTTATCGTTACATTGTAAATTATAAGGGGTGTTCCTTGGAGGAAATTTTACAGAGAAACCAATGAAACCTATTTTAAACTTCTACGTTTCGTATTGACAGGGACATGAGCTTTGAAAGTTTCCAAAGTTCGTCCGACTTCTCCCGTCGACCCGCTGCACTGTGCGTTGGGTCGTCGGCGCGGCTGGGAACGTTCACGTATTCACACCCGAGGGAATAAGTCACCGAGTTATCCCATCTGGCAATTGAAAAGCGGACCACCAGCACCGGAGGTATCTTTCTTACTTGTCGCCGCCGCCGCTGCCGCTGCACCGTTGCAGTTGACGAGACAAACGAAAGTGAAAACCAGGAACGGGGCAGGAATACGATATGATACCGCTCGGGAGCCGCACCGAGATTCGGAAACTGTAGCACGGCCCCCGACACAGTTGCCGATGTGACCACGGGGCCGAACAGTGCTCCCACTCCCTGTCCGTCAAAAGTTCCGGGGTTCTTTTCAGATTTTTTAAAAAGTTCCGAGAAAGTTCCGGAAAATGCAAAAGATCCGGAGCATTTCGGGAATATCAAAAGTAGAATTGCCGGCCAGGTTGGCCTAGCGGTCAGCGCGTCTGACTCTAGACCAATAGGTCCCAGTTTCAAATCCCGATGGTGGCGACAAATTTTTACGGAACTGACGTGCGGATCTGCAGAGACAGATTCTACTCGGTCTTAATCCCTGAAAATTTGAAAGCCGGAGCATGGATGTCCCTATCGCCCTGTTGTCTACGGACATTAAATCTCTCTCTATAGTTGGCTGTAGACCTCTGATAGGAGGTGTAAGCCATTAAACCTGCGAAAAGGGAAAAAAAAAAAGAAAAAAAAGTAGAGTCCCTTTATACTGAGAGTCAAGGCAACACCCCCTCATGGAGTCACAAACGGGGATAAAGATTACAGAAATTGAACGTTTTTCGTCATCTTTGATCGGCCCATTCTCAAACCCCTTACTCCGTTCCTTCTCTCATTCCGTTAGTTCCTTGCCGAACCCGTAATTTCCTGGTCCATTCCAGATTATAATCTTTGCAATCGGTGAAAACGTAATCTTGATTCCCGTTTGTGACAATGTGAAGGCCTAAAATACGGGAACCAATCAGAAAGGGATTCACATTGTCTTGACTCTCAGTATAAAGGGACTCTAATAAAAAGTTCCGGGAAAAATTCAGGAAAATCTCAAAAGTTCCGAAATTCGGTTCTAGGTCCGGGAAATTGGAGCAGGGGCCGAATTTTGTCGGTCCTTCCATCATACTTAAATATATTTGTGACGAGTCTCGGCTGCACCAAAGTCCGGCTTAGCGCATCTGATTGGCCGGTGGTGCTGTTTGGACTCATAGATCTCATTGATGGATGTTGCACCTCCTTGGAAAAGAGCCGAAAAAATTTGGTCGCATTGACGGGGCTCGAAATCAGGGCTTTCAACACTTTTCAAAAAATGAAAATGTGAACGGTCAATATTGAACGTAGAAAGTTGAGGTTTGGACAGATCTGATTATTTTTCGCTATAACCAACAAGAATCAAGCATCAAAATACGATTTTGTGACCAGCGCAACTGACCCATAATGAATTGACTGATTTACATGTGAACGCAACAAATATTAATTTTTAATCATTGAGTGAACATGGAAAGTTTTAGGACTAGAGCATGCTCATACTGATACACATATCAGGACCTTAAATTACAAGTCCACGTCCTTTTACCACTACCATCTTCTATGGAGGTTAAGGGGTTCATTTGGTTATTACAGACCATGAGCGATTTATATTATCTGATCTACTTCGTCGTGATCATCTCGTTCATTCATTATCTGATGTACCTTTTTTTTAAAGAGTTTTATTTACTGTAACTTCCAATTAGAGGAAACATGTACACTTATCATGAGTTAGAAATAATGTATGGTAAAGCAACGACTGGTTAATTGCTTATTAACATAAAATTAAAGAAAGTAAACCTAAGACTTAATTAAGATTAAAAGGACATTCATAAAAATGATGTACCTAAAAGAAAAAAAAAGAAAAAATAAAATGTCGACGAGTATGGGTGCGAGATCTAAACGCGTTTTCACATCCATACCCTGTTTCATTTTTCAGCACGACCCTGTCTGGCCTTGGAGAAGGCAATTCATCATCTCTATTCAATCGTGCGTGATATCGAACTCATATTTATATCCTGATTCACCCCTGCCGTGGACTTGAACTTTTCTAAAAGTGTAATCCCTCAAGGTGAATATTCTTAATGTTGCTGTTGAAGGGCAAAGCCGAGTTAAAGAAAGTCTGTTGCGTATAATCTGAAAACAGTTTCTGGGTTGAAAGAATGACAGCTTACTTTCACCATACTCAGTGAAAAAAATTGGCAATTTTCGTAGCACTTCAAATTTTCCTCTCCAAAATGATACATTTTATAAAAATTCCAAATACACACATTCTGCAGTAAAAACCGAAAAAGTAAAGTTTTTTATAGGGGGAGGGGATGAGGGTACATAGATCCATCCTTTTCTTCGGATTACCCTAAAAAGTAGTAAATAATCAACATGACAAAATGACAGCCTTCTGATTCTATTCCAAAAATATTTTCGACAAAACGGAACATTTTCCCATTTTTTCCATCATCTTTTACCACTGCAATGATTAAACTCGTGTTTCAACTGAACAGTTTGTAAAAGGAAAAAAAAAAACGATTTTGTAACGAGAGGATATTAGGCGGGTGACAGGTAACAAATGGACTAAATTTTGCAATTAGGAACTGCAATATCTGACAAATTTGTAAAATCACTTATTTGCATACGGAGACTAATGCCATATACGTTGTTTCCAATCTGATCGTGAGCCAAAACTTGTAGTTCCTGTTTGCAAAACGTCCATGCTAGCCACCGCGCGTGCACGCGTTAGCGCAGCGTCGCACTGTCAGTACTTTCATAATGAGCACGGGCACGGAGAATCTCAGAGCGCCCGCATTTTGTCATGTATGCAACACGCACATCCTTCGAACACGAATAGTGGTATCTTCGCTTACGTTCGGGGGCCACGTTTCGTTGACCAGTCTTCTGCGCTGTAGCGAAGCGTGAATGATCGATTATAGATATTTCCCCATTTGAGGCTGTGGTAAAGAATCGAGTACTAAGGTGCTTGTGTAAATTTTTCACTCTCAGTAATTAGCCCTTTACGACACTTTAAATTGTCAAAATGTAATGTCAGAGGCAAAAAAACACGCCCAAATACGAACCTTAGATTCACCTTGATTCCGTTGTGAATAGTCGATTCTCGAAGAGACAACTTGTTTTGATAGATATCAATCGTTTTCCATTGATTTAGATTGACGAAACCCAGCGTTGCCACATCGCGAGAAACGCTATTCACCAGTACTAACGTGCTAAGGAAAAACGTCGTATGAGCCTTCAGATGTTGCTAAACTTCCTTTAACAAATCACTATTTTCAGGAAAATTTGTAAATATTTTTCTCCCAGTTTTCAGAGAATTTTGTTCGTAATTAGATATGAAGTGCCTAAAAATTTCAAGGGAAAATATTCAAGACATTCTTCAAGAATAAATATTTTTCGAAAGGAAATTATTAGCAACATTCGAAACTCATACGGCGTTTTTCCTCAGCGTAGCAGAGTAGTATTGTCGTGCTAAGGAAAAACGCCGTATGAAGATTCGAGAGTTACCAAATTTTCTTCGATAAAATGTTTATTTTTGAGGAAAGTTATGAATATTTGTCCGAGAAAGTCCGAGAAATTTGTCAAGACCTTCAGGTGAAATTGCGAACAAAATTCCCTGAAAAATTGGAAGAAAAACATTGGCAAATTTTTTCGAAAATCCTTCATTTACCAACGAACATTTGGCAACGCCCGAAGGCTCATACGGCGTTTTTCCTTAGCACGGCAGAGTAGGGTAGAAGGTGAAATCAAATAATAATTATGATTCAGAGCAGGCGTTCGCCAACAAGCGCTCGGCGCGGTTACTTGGTCGTCATCGGTGGTGGCAGCCAGTTCACCGCGCGTTAACAATGGCCACGACGGAGCGTTAAGCGTTATTAAAAGCGTTGCGCCTTCGACACGCCGCCGCTCGCAACGCAACGCAACGCGACGCTTCGACATAAACGACGCGGAGGTAAGAGGCGCTACGCGCTGGTGTAACCGCTCAGGGATCAGCCAGACGTCCTCAAGAAATAAAAAGCGTCGTATGAGAATTTACAAGTTGCAAGATTTCTTCTCATATAAGGTGCATCTTACTGTAAAACTAAAGAGTGGTTTTATCTGGCACATTCTTCGTCGATCGTAAAACGTGTGGTTATGACAAAAGGTTCATAAATAAAAAATCGTAAAACAACTCGTAAAAAAAAAGGAGGAAGAAAAAAAAAACAGTTAAAAATATGGATTCAGGAATTCTCCTGAGGTTTCTCGACGTATCAGTGCCACTTCAATTTTTTACGAGATATTAATAGTTTATTTTGTTAAATTTATTGAAGAAGCGTCGTGCTGAAATTTGGTGGTTGCCACATTTTTTCTTAAAGATGTTCATCCTCGTATAAAACTTGTGGATATTTTTCCGTTACCTACACTTTTCCACCTGTAGCGTAAAAAGTAAACAGAGAAATAGGAAATACAGGACGAATCCGTCAAAGTTAAAACTACATTTAAAATATACACATGATCCGGGTTTATTTCGTGCAGTTCACACGATATAAATTCCACTTAATGTTTTCCCGAGTTATGAAGTTATTTTACAAAATTTTCAAAAAAAAAAAAAAAAAAAAAAAAAAAAACCGTGTGAAAATTTAGAGGTTGCAAAATTTCTTCCTATTGTACTTAGAGAAATCAAAGTACTTGTACAACTCATGAATTTTCTTCTTTAAAGTTACGAGCTACATAGACGTATACCTCCGTTCCAGGCTCTGAGGCCGAGAGTTCCGGGTGCTGGAGCCGTAGCTTCAATTGCTCCGGGTGCTAAGCCCGGGACGCGGACGTTACGTTTAAATAGCTCGTAAATACAGCTTCCACGGCTAGAGTTTTTTCTTTAGTTAACGATTTGAATTTCCACTTCAAAGCGAATTTTACCCGCACTGGAAAAAAAACACATTGGATCTAGAGTCCAGACTCTTAAAAACATCGACAAGAAAAACTACTCTTGATTCAATCGGATTTTTGCTTGGATCGAGAACCAAGCCTCTTAATTTGAGCGAATTTCCTTTTGATGTAAGCAAAAATCTGATTGTTTCAAGAGTATTTTTTCTTGTCAATGTTTTCTAGAGTCCGGACTCTGGATTCAATGTGTTTTTTTTCCACTGCGACTCCATGACATTAAATCGGTTGAAATCGTGCAACATCCGGATTCTCCTACGGTGATGTTCCAGGCCGGATGATACACACAATCGGAAGAAAGTTAGCCTTGGAAACCTTTTACTTTTCCGACACCGTAGCACCACAGCGCGACGCCAGGGGTCACGTCCGCCGTCCACCGGCACCGTCGAGCATCCCGGATTCCACGTCGTCCGACGTCCTCGTCGTTGCGTCAACTCGGGATAAAGGAACCGGGACCGGGAGAGATGTTACGAAACAACCGAGGACCTCCCACCTCCCCGTCGCGTCGAGGCTACGGATTCGATCGACACGATAACCCACCGAAAAATAAGAACGTTCAGGTGATTCGTCAAGCTCAAGTGACGTGGTCGAACTGGCTTGCGATTGTTCCGTATCGTTTAGGTAAAAAATCTCGGCAGATTTTGAATTTTTAGCCGAAAAAAGGACGATAGCCCCTGCCATAAACCCAAAAGTTAGCAAAATTCAGACTAATGAAAGCAGAATAGTGTCAGGGGAAAAACCTCACATTCGGATAGTTATTGATTACTGTTTCAAATGAGAGGTTTTTTTCTTAACACTAGTCTGCTGTCATTGTTCTGAATTTTGCCAATTTTTGGGTTTAGAATGATTCTTTAGGCTCAACCCAAAGATCAGCAAATTTCAGAGCAATGAAAGCAGAGTAGCGTTAGGAAAACAAAACTTCGTCATCGATACAGAAATCAACAACTGTCCGAATGTGAGGTTTTTTCCCTGACACTATTCTGCTTTTATTTCTCTGAATTTTGGGTTTAGAATTATTCTTTAGGCTCATGCGCAGGGGCTTTCGTCCTTTTCTTGGCTAATAATTCAAAATCTGCCGAGATTTTTTACCTAATCGATGCGACATATGGAAAGCCAGTTCGACCACGTCACTGAAGCTTGACGAATCACCTCAATCGATCGCTGTGAACCGATCACACCGGTGCGATAGACAAATGATTATAAAGCCGGTGTGGAGTCGATCGAAAAACCCTTGAATCGATCGAGACACGTACTTATTTTTCGATCGATTCATGTTGATCGAATCCATACCCTCCCCTGCCGGCTATACTATAAGCCGTCCAACTGGCGGCGCCTTCCTTAAACATGTTTTCACTCCTAGATTGTCGACGATGTCCACACTGATTGTGAGTTGATAGTGATGCCTTGCGCGATGCAACTAATCGCACTCCACGGATGGGCGTGTTGCATATTGAAAACTTGAAGGCGCTCTTACATTACGAAGACTCCACTTAGTTGTCGGAGCAATTATTCATGTTCCTCAAGTATCTATGCTACTCGGTGTAAACTCGTAGAATTTCAGCCGATGGACATCTTGCATGCCACGAAAATTTGCAATGTGAGTGTCCGATCGAAAATCCCGCGAAAAACACGATGCTGCCGCTGCCTTTCTTTGAGACCAACTCCTAAGCTCAAGAGAAGCTTAAAAGGAGATATGGGATGATTTCTCAACTCTTTTTCGTCCAATATGCAGGTTCCATTCCATACTGCCGTGCTAGGGAAGAACGCCCTATGAACATTCGAGAGTTGTCAACTTTTCTTCGTTAAAATGTTTATTTTTGAGAAAAGTTATGAATCTTTTTCCTTGAAATTTTCAGAAACTTCAGGTGAAATTGCGAACAAAATATTCTGAAAAATTAGATGGAAAATATTCATAAGTTCCCTAGGAAATTTGTGTTTTAAAAAGGCAAATTTGGCAACGTCTGAAAGCTCATACGGCGTTTTTCTTTAGCAGCATAGTTGATTTGACCGATTCCGTCTTTTGCGGGTGCAGCTGCTATTTAGCAGTATCAAAAACGGCATGGAGAAGTGATAGATGGAGCTGCGTCAGCGTTGGTAAGTGTTCATTTTTTTTTTCCTCCCCATTTCTTTTTCGCTCCCCCTGTGGATTAGAGCTCCTGGCGATACCACGTTATAAAAAACGCACCGAGAGCTTTACGTCCAGAAACAGCAGTCCGATCTACCTGATCGGGCTCTCCTAAGGTGGTGTGGAAACGAGCTTGTCAGAAAAGTTTCCCCATTCTTCTTCCGAATAATTGTGGATTAAGTATAGCCTCTGATCTGGCGATATAATGGAAGAAATAAGGAAGTAACTTTAAAACCTGAGAATATTTTCATTGAACTATGCGAGACTGAGATATTCATGTGAAAGCCGCACTATAACTTAAAAGAAGTGTGACTTTTTTCTTTTTCATAAGAAAGAGCGAAAGTTCAAAACCTGATCAGTGCCATTAGGTGTTGCTATGATTGGGCAGTATAAGAGGAAAATTTAGAAAAAATTTCCTCGAAGGGAGGCATTTAGGCTCTTTCATGCTGCTGGAAGACATGCATAATTTTAGCAATAACCTGGTGCCACTTACCAGGTTTTGAATTTCCACTCCACTCACTAAGAGCTGTCCAACAGGCCGATTATTGAAATTTTGTGTACATTGGGCAGACATAGATGGCATGGCGTAATTGGTCAGCTATGTCTTGTTGCTGCTTTGTTGTGCCTATGTCGGGTAGAATTGACGACATGCTATTAGAAGCTTAAGAGGAGCCTTTGACTTTTCCTCAATTCTACCAGACATAAGTAGGTATGACAAAACAGCAATAAGATGTAGCCGACCAATCACACTTTTAGCGCCATTTAACCTATGTCATCTATGTCCCCCTAACAAACAAAAAATTTCAATACTTACTCCGTCTGCAGGGTCCCAGCATTCCCGTGTTTGTCAGATGTTTTGATGGGGATCCAAAAAGCTTCGAAAAGGTCTACAAGATTACAGTAATGTTTGTTCTGATGTTCTCTGCTGTTGGTTAGAATCTAATTTACATAATATAGCCCACATGGCTTTGCGTTTGAAACCTCCGTGACATCTCGTGCCGGTTCGATGATTCCATTAGACAACTAGAACTGTTCCTGGAGCTTTCAGACTGTGCGTCAAATTAACCATTCTGTGAATTGAGGATTGGGCGAGTAATTACGAGTAGTGGTACCAAAAAGTTGCGTTCATAATGATGACGTTCCTTTTTTCATGATCTTATCTGACGCTTTTGAATGACAACTTCTGCATCGAAGCAGTGGATGGTTGCAATTATCTATCGTCTCACAGAGGGGACATTAAGCTTGCATTCATCCATCATATTCGCGTTTTGAATCGATTTTAAGTTTCCTGGAAATATTCCGGTTATTCGGCCGTTTTGTATCAGTGTGCGACGCACGGCGCAGAACGTTGCCCTAGCACAGAGCGGGAACAGAGACTGGTTATTACCAGTTTGAACCAGCTTACCAGCTGTGTAAACCGACAGATCCGCGAGTGCTACCTAATACGGGAAAATTGAGAGTTTGCGGAAGGTTATGAACACTGCAGACTGAAGCTAAGACCTGAAATAAATAAGAGGAAAAACAGAGAATTGAGGATAAATTAAAAGTAGAAAGAAACGAACTCGGAAAAAATGGATTCGGATTCTTACTTGCTAGTGTTCCTTTTCAGGTCTCCCAATCCGATATTGAATCCAGTCGAAGTCATCGTTGAACGTTACAGGTGTTTTCCAACACTGCGAAATAATGCTCGAAAATAGAGTACGAAATTAGTCACCGAAATATTAGCACGAAACTCCGCGGATGATAAGACGATAAGCGGGCGACACTCTTTATTATTATCACATACCTAACCTCAAAACGGGTAAGATAATGGAGGGGGGATATAGTTGGCGGTTTTTTTAGTTCCGATAAAGTTTAAATTAATCCGTGTCTCTGATTGGTTCGATGGATCACTTCAAACGTTTCCTATTGGTCTGGAAAACTCAGGAAAAGCACGGTCTGCTATACTCAAGACAGCTTCTTCTAACAAAAAAAGATTTTTATAAATATCCAAGCACATAAACAGCATATAATTTTCCAAATTCAATCGGATCATGAAATTTTTTCAATTTTACAGAACTAGAAGTTATTTAAATCATCTGGAAACTTGTAGAAGTTTTTTTTCTTTGAAAAGCGGTCAAAATGACTGAATGTCTTTTGGGTTTAGCAGTTCTTTTTAGGCGCATTGTTTACATCAGTATCAGTCACCCGAGATCGTCCGAAAACGAGTCAGCTGTTAAACCGTGTCTGTATTTGAACGTCCAACTTAATTTCCCTGAAATTAAGCTACTTTTACAACTTTCCATCGTTTAATCGCATTAGTTATTCGAATTACGTTCGCGCATCATCCTAAGAAGTGTTAACTTGTACCGTTACCTCTAACAATGATGGGAAATAGGGACAGTGAACAGTGCACTCTTCGGTGAGAGAAGTTGTCTGGTCTTCTCTATAATTCATGGATTTTGTGTACAAATTTCACACGTAACCATGCTTTCAGTTTAGTTTAAGGTCCAAAAATGCTAAATCAAGCCATGGTTGATGCATTATATTCAGCTACTTATGTTGAAGATTACTTAGACTGCGTAGAGAATCTTCCAGACGATCTCCAGAGGTATCTTACTCGCATGCGAGAGCTGGATGTAGTCTACCAAGGTATATACTTTTGTTCCATTTCTTCTCTCTAGTAAGCCTAATGCCACTATTTCAGAAACAACCTGTCTGTGGTTATAACACTGGAACCCAACTTCAGAATATCTCTCAAGGCAAAGTCTACTATCACAGATGATACGTTTTTGTATCATGTGTGACAGACATTCTTTAATTTCGTTCATACTAGCAGCTTAATGCGCAGCTATCGATGGGAGTTACAGAATATAGCTTTCATGGACTCTTGATCCATATCATTACCTCATCATTTCTGGCTGGATTTGGATCTGGAAAGTGTACCTTCTTATGGACCCGGGTTGAAAGCAAAGCATATGATTTTAAGGCCTTGAGGAAGTGTTGTCCAGAAGATGCAGATCCGCTTAAATTTTCATTGAGACCAGAATTCAGCATTTATTTGTGAGTTTTGATGAGAACTTTGAGATCTCTTAAACGGGGTCGCGTCAAACCTGTTTTCATCTGAGATCATATTGCAATAGTGTTCAGATGAAGGCATCTGCGCGCACTTTCGATTCAGATCATGAAATATACATTTAACCTGCATTGAAACACTCTATTAAATGTAGGAACTATCTTTCATCAAATCTCAACTTTAAAGTCTCAATTGTTTCTGAAAATCCAACAATTACTATTTTTAACAATCTGCACAGGTTAATTCATAAATCCAAATTGATGCAATCTCCAGAGAAAAACTTACAAATCTCTGTTGCACCTGAAAACAGGGGCGCAGAAACCTCTCGAATTTTTAATTGGTTTTATGTGAGAGTAGAAAAGCCAGCAAGGTTACTTACTTTACAAGTTGCTTATTATTTGGCATTTTGAGGTGAAAATCATTTTTTTAGCAAAATCATGAAAATCGTCACGTCAAGTTCTTCTTACAATAGGTCATCATGTCACAGTTTCTGAGTCTAAAGGGGTTTTGAATGGAAAGGCCAAGAAATTTTTTTAGCCCTGTCTGATAAAAATCGTAAGATAGATGTTAAAGTTTTTTCCTGCCTATTCTTGGCAAATCAAATTCATTAATTTTCCATTTTCTTCCAAATTTTGTTGGTTCATTAACTCTCCACCCTAATTCGCTAAAACATTCACCCTCGGCATCACTTCCTAGGTATTGTTTCAAGAATTGTCAGGACCTCCCTCCTCCCCTATAGGAAATGCCCACAAAAGTTCATCCGTGAAGGGGAGGGGGTTGCTGATGAGAGGATTCGCCTGGTATCTAATTCATTCTCAGGGCGTCCCTGTTTTAATGTCTCTGAACCATTCTTTCCAATAAATGATGTTCAATCTTGTTTTGCAGATGTGCTTCGAGATGTGGAGCAGTTATCAAGTTTTGACGCAAGCCAAAAAGATTCAAGGAGACGAAACATTTTGCGAGTACAAACTGCATTGATCCAAGCACAGGAACTTGGAGATCAGAAACTCCAGCTAGTCCAGCAACTTCAAGATCTTATCGAAAACAAATCAAGGCAACTCGAAATAGATTATCACAATTTAGGCTCTGGTAAGTAGCACGTTTAGTTTCATGAGTGGAGGGGTGCAGAAAATTCACAATCTAACAAAGGGAACTCATCTGTCGGTCCTCTATTGAGAAGCGACTGATCAGTTAGAAAATGGACCTTCCTCGCAATTCATTCTGCAAATGCCACCTGAGAAGCCTTGTGAGTTGAGAAGTCCATTTTGAAGCATCCAAAAGTACGCTTTTTAAGGAAACCATAGAATATTTTTCAAGAGCTATTATCGAAAATTCCCAACATACAAAGCAGAGACATTGCAAATCATATCCCAGGTCAAACTAAAATGCTACTAAAACCCAAGAAGTCTCAAGAACAGACAAAAATTCAAGGAAAAACAAAACCGATTTGAAGGAAAATCCAATGAAAAGCATTCCTCATTGAATATAAGTGCTTTGGACAATCTAGAACGAAGGACCAAAGATACTTCATTTGGACGTATTTCTTCAAGAAGGAACTATGAGAGTTTGCATAGAGTTTGCATGCGACATAGTTCCTTTTAGTATAAATTTGTCCAATTTTCGTCGATAATTCATTTTTCTTGTTTGGAAGATGCTAAGTACCAGGTTGACTAGTTTTTTATTTAAGAAGTTTAACTTTTGTTTTTACCCAACTGAAGATGACTCGATTTCCAGCAGGAACATTTTAGCTCTTGTAATTGGTTTATATGTTACAATTTGGAACTACCATTTTCAGCTGATCCGTAAAAGTACTTATCTGCATGTGAAATTCGAAAGCAAACTTGTTTCTATAGTCCCATCAGTGTTTTTAGCCTTGTTGAGTACCCCTGATTTTGTCTCTAAATTTGATTGAATTGTCTTTGTCTTGGCTGCCATGTAGAGGGGTATCTTTTATTTGGTTGAGCGAGTCCCAATGCTTGTTTTAGGTCACCACATTTAGAGATACATAAATTCTTATGGATCTCGTCAGCATACAGGCTAAAATGGCCCTGTGTAGAACAGCATTTAATTTGCAAAAGTTTGCATTTATTTTAAGTATTCTCTCTCTTTTTTTTCTAGATTTTGGTAAAGAACAAGAAACCACTGATAACCATGTCAAAGAAAAAGAAAGCAGTCAGCAAACACCGGTAGTGCAACCAGTACAACAAATTGACAAAAGCGGAGAGCGACAAAGTAAACGACCCCGAAGGCTCAGAACAGAAGTCGACACTAGTTATCCAATCGAGCCAATCAGTGAACAAACAACACCTTTGCCGCGAGCAACTGCAACGGCAACCAAGAAAAATCAAGCGACTGGGAAGAAGAAGAAGCGGAAATCAAGACAGCAACGGGAAGAAACGCCTCCAAGGGAGGATGAAATACCCATCGATCCTGATGAGCCAACATATTGCCTCTGTGATCAAATTTCTTATGGAGAGATGATTCTATGTGATAATGATTTGTGTCCTATTGAGTGGTTTCATTTTTCATGTGTTGCTTTAGCTACTAAACCAAAGGGCAAATGGTTTTGCCCTAAGTGCCGTGGTGATAGACCTAATGTAATGAAACCCAAAGCGCAGTTCCTTAAAGAATTGGAGAGGTATAATAAAGAGAAAGAAGAAAAAGCCTAAGTACTGGTGCCAGTTCAAGCACAACAATTTTTAATTTTCTACTTTACAATCACTAATTCTTTTATCTGTGCTAAACTTCTCATCTTGAACTCAATCATGCCAGTAGTTTCAAGAATTTTTTTCCAATCTCCTGTGAAATAGGTTTGTGTTTTCTTTCACGGTGTAATGGTTAGGTTCAAGAACAATAGGGCTGCATTTTGCAACTAGGAACTACAATATCTGGCTCACCTGTAAAAGACGCATGTGCTCAGGGAAACTATTGGTACATATGTTGTTTCTAAACTCAGCTAGATATTGGAGTTCCTAATTGCAGACTTTAGTCCAAAAGTGCTGTTGCACGCAAGAGTTACAGCCATGTAAAGAGAACCTCTGCAGTAAAATCTCACGAAAATGTTGATGGGCACATCAAAAGTCTAAATTTCACTCTGTAGCTTGCAGTGTGCAAAGCTCTTAACGCATTTTCAAATTTCTTACGTCCTTAGGCACTCTCTTTCCTAATGTCCCATCTATCCTGTTAAAAAACGCATGACCATCATATCTGGATAGTATTTTGAGTGCATTTATAAAATACATCTGATCAATGGTATTATATCCAAAATCTGTTTTTTAGAGAATTTCAGTCATAATTCATTTTCCATCTGAAAAACCAGTAATTTCTTGAAAATTATCTTGATTTTTTCTTCTCTGTCAGCTAAATATTCTTTATAAACTTCAAGCTATGAAATCGGCTTATTTCTCTTCAAAAAAGTAAAATAGGAGGAATCTCAATACACCCTAATGTGGTTTTGCTTTTTAGCCATCAAAATATTTCCCTGTATGGTGTGACAATTGACATAAAGAATATATAAAGCACTTAACGGCTGATTTCTAGAGCTACATACCTGGAATTAATTTCTCAAAATTTCTGTCCATGCTTTATTTGTCATTATAAGACAAATCTAGAAATTGACCTAAAATTTTAATAATTTTTTTTTCTTCTCATGTCTAACTTTCAAAAGTTTTAAACCTTAATAATTTATCTTTCTTTTTTAAAGTAAACTATATTTGTGCTTGGAAATTATAAAATTTTTCCATAGGGATATTTGGTTTTGGAGTTCAGACGTTGAGTGCTGCTCAAGTGTCAGCCAAATTAGGCAACTTAATATGGATCGTGAAACTAGAGAGAACAGTTTTGCTGATACAACCCTGTGAATTACATGTCATATTTCACTATTAAACGATAATGTTGCATCGTTCTTGCAGGAATTTAAGGTGAATTTTCCTTGTGTTTGGAAAATTTTTCATTCTAAAATTTCGAGCCAAATGTATGAGTCATCTTCTCCTGAAAAATAGAATTTCAGAAGTGCTGCAACAAAGATTTGCATTTTTTTCTTGTTTCATTTTTGATGTGTTATTCTACTTTTCCTTAAGTTGCTTTTAAGAATTATTCAACAGCGCATGGAGCATTGATTAACTTGGCATTTTGCACAGTAATTTTTTTAGTTTTATGGAAATGTACATGGGTTAATTTTTTAGCATGAAAAATAATTGAGTGTAATTTTCAAACAAATGCGGCTCAAGTTGGTGCCAAATTTCTATCTTTAAGAATACATCTTGTTTGGGGATAACATTACCCCATAGAGGGCAAGCACCTCTTGATACCTCTACCTTTGAATCTCCGATCTTTTAATGATGCTGCAGTAATATGACTTTTCTTTGCCAAACGTTGAATGTTATTTCCTGAGGTTGTTAAATAATTTAAATTAGATTTCATTTCATCATTTTTAGAGAAGAAAGTTTTTTTAAAAATTGTTTAAAGAGACAGATACTCTAACTAAATTCCCACTTTTCTTTCTTTATTAACACTGTCGAACTGTGCTGGCAAGGGTGGGAGCTGTATTTAAATTCACATTTCTAAGTACGTTGGATGTTATTATTTGATAAAAATCTGTAGATTCAGTAAATAAAT
This sequence comes from Bemisia tabaci, assembly GCF_001854935.1. Classification (NCBI taxonomy): domain Eukaryota; kingdom Metazoa; phylum Arthropoda; class Insecta; order Hemiptera; family Aleyrodidae; genus Bemisia; species Bemisia tabaci. The sequence continues at coordinate 1,352,427 of NW_017553907.1, forward strand.
AAGTATTTATTCTTTACTTTACTGTTGCTATTTTCCTCTTTTTACTCTGATTGAGACTCAGTTTTTTATGGGTGAAAACTTAAACGCCGAAATAAGAAAAAACGCTGATGCAAGATTTGTATGAACAATTTCAGATGATGATGTTTCAATACATGTACTACCTTATCAATACTTTCACATTACCACTAAAATTCTAAAACTCTTCACCTCTCTGAATTTAAAAATCTAAATTTTCGTTTATACTCCTATTTTCAAAATTATCTGTAAAGACGTTAATGGCCTGAGTCGCTGAATGTCTCAAAATTATAATAACTAACTAACTAACTATTTCATGAATGTGCCATCATTTCTGTGAATAAAGTAACCTCTTTGAGAATGATAACTGAAAGTGGAAGTGTTAATGATTAAATGTGTAGAGACTCCCATTGGACTCCTTTAAAATATAGAGGGTCACTAGTCAACTACAAAGTTGAGTTTTAAACACCAATCTGAGGATGTGAGTATTCCATCATCAAAAAAAGATTTTGAAAAATTTTGTACATTTTTTTATTTTAAAATTAGATGTATTTACATATGTAATATCATTGAAACACTGATTAAATGCAATTTCATAATTATCTACAGAGAAGTAATTAAAATGAACGCTAAATAATTTTAAAATAATCACAGGGGCCATTTGAAAAATTATTCAAAAGACATTCACTAACATTTTCACGAGATATAAAATTTTCTTAGTTAAAAACAAAGCTACCTAGATTCCATTACACTTAATAATTAAATAAAAAAAAGAAAGAAAAAAAAGAAGAAATGTTCACTTTTTCTTAGAAATACTGTAATTACAAAAATCATGCAATACCTACATACAAAACAGGTAGAGTTTTACAGCTCTTGCTTCTTCAATCCCAAACTCAAGAGGCTGGAATTACACTTTTAAGAATTCGAATTTATTCAGACTAGGACTGTAAAGCAAGACAATTTTTTTAGAGAACCCAAAGAATAATAATAATAATAAAAAAAAAAAAAACTTTGGGGCATAAAATTACACAGGGAGACCTTAACATCTAAACAAACAAATGACAGTCATACAAGAAGGAAATGAGGAAAATTTTTGAAGTCTTTCTACAGAAGACAGTATGAGATGTAAGTGTGCTAACATTATGTAAAAATATTCACACTTAATATTTGCAAGCTGAGTTCAAGTGCAGATGCAAAAAAAAGTAATCTAATATTGAAAAGCAAGTTGAAGACACTGCTAATAAAAGCCCTCAAATTTATATTTGTATTTCTTCTCCTCCAAAAGAAAGAAAGAATGAGGGTTGAAAAAAAAATCACAAATCTTGTAAAAGGAGATGAAAATCTACTAAAATCAGAAACAGGAAAAACAACTTTTTCATACGTATGGGAGTTCTTTAAAAAAAAAAAAATGAACTTAAATTATTCACATATTGTTTGAGAACTGTGCAATGCAATTTTGTTCTTCATGTTGTGTGTGAGAAAACTGTCTTTCTGGGTTTGATAAACATAAACCGGATCAGTCAAGGGTGAACAAGCATTTAGGAGGGAAACTTGTTGGAAATTGACAGGAAAAAATTGAAAGCATGTGCAAACTGACAAAACATAATTCAATTTGCTCAGCAAGTAAGACGAAGAGGGAAATCTAGTAATACAAATAACCTTCAAGTTTAAATGTAAATAAAATACTTTTCTCGTCTTCTTGAACTTGCAGATAAAGAAGGTAAAAAAAGAGGGTAAAATTTTTCTTTTCGATTTGGTAAGTACTTTTAGCACACCAAGTTACAAAGTTGCCTATTCACCAAGTTTTAATTTTAAAGAGCTCTCAAGAAACATGGGGGGCCAGGGGAAAGGTGTAGAATTCAAAAAAAATTTGAGGCTGTAAAACTTGAAAATGTAAATTCCAAGCGTTACCTTCTTGGCAGTAGAATATACAGCTTGATACATTTATAGAATCTTAAAGAACACCGATCAATTGGTGTAGAGGTGAGAATTATTAGCAATTTAGCAACCGAATTAACGAGAAAAGTTTTGAAGGTACTGAGTTAGGCTGGACCCTCCTCAAATCTCTTTGAAAATTAAAACTGTATTCTCATGAATTCAGGAATAGTGAAAGCGAGCAAAATTTCGGTTAGAACATGCTTTCAAAGTAATGACACAATCCATCGATACAATAAAAATAATATTGATCATACAAAATCTTGAGAGAATATTTACACTGTTTACACATTCAAAATTATTGAATTTTATGCTGCAGCACCACTTGACTGAAGAGAGAGGATCTTACAGGGTACATGAAATAAAATAATGAAAAACAATATCCTTGCTCCAGAGAAAACGTAGGTAGTTGAAAAAATAACACATGACATAGCCAAGTTATTCATATTCATGGCTACTTTTAAGTAATAAACCTAAAAGCAAGTGTGAATTTGTAGCCTAGGGACAAGCAATCATTCAAGTTGTGCACCGTTGCTGAGCTTATTACAGCAAAACTAAAAGTCTACAGAGACTTAAAGATTAGAATCTTTTAAATGCAATTAGCCTCCAAGACTGTAACCCAAGAGAATTCGATAATTGAAACAAACACTATCGTGAATCGAAGAAAATTCAATTTTAAAAATCAAAATTGAAAGGCTCAGGGAGTTTAAACGGCATATCAAGGCTCAAAATACAATACTACCTTGGTGGCATTCTCAGCAAACACGACTTAGGGAGTAACCATAATTTACGAGACACTAAAGTTACATTTACTGACACTCACCCACTCTCTGTGAAACTTAGTAAGATTACCCTGGAAAAATGGCCTACTGTAGAGTCTCAGAAGTCTCCTCTGCCCCCCCCCCCCCCCCCCCCCCCCCCNAGGATGATTAAACTGAAGAACAAAAAAAAAAAAGAAGAAAAGCCACCCATTCAAAATTTCAGGGAGGAGTTCTTACCATGGGAGGGCTATAAGCTGTCTGTATCTCTACTCCAGTTTTTCAAGGACGACACAAAAGGCGTTTCATTAATGTAGAAGGTTGGGGTTGCTTTACGGATTGAAAAAATAACAATTATTGCCATTGAAAAACATAAGAATGAGATACAAAATTGCAGCTTACTTTTAAAAAATTGTGTGATATTATGTTGGGAAAAAAATGTTAAATTATACTGAGTTGAACTTCATCTGTCCCTGTTACACTGAGTAACTATAGCTGAGACAACATCCTCCTTTTGAGGCATTACGTAATTCTTGAGCAGCCCCTTCGGGACACTTTGATATTTTGGGTATAAAACAGAAAAATAAGATGTCTTTTAGGAGAGTGAAATTTCACGTAATAGTGCCACTGTAGCTGTCAAAAAGTTTCGAATCTATCTGTTTCTTTCTTGGAACCAAAATAATTGTTCTTCTTTCACTCCCTGAAATCTTATGAATTGCTCTTCTACGGTGTTGTTTATTAGGCAACTACATTAAAGTGGGTTGCAAGTAACTTGAGGAGTAATAGAAATATCAAATTTTTGTCATTTTCTTTGTGATAGCAATTCAGGTGAAAATAAACACATCCGTCACAAAATGAAAATTGGAAATGCTAACAAATACAACTATAACGATGTTGCACCAGCAATGGAAATTGAAAACAAGGAGAAGAGGGGATGGCAGTAAAAAATTGCAATGATTGGTTACAGAGGCTGTCGTCGTTGATGGGCCTACAACTGAGATTAGGAACTAAGGAACTTTTACCTCACACTTCATCTATAGGGACGAATTTCCTTCAAACTTCCCTCGCAAACTCCTCTCAGTCAGTCTGTGTATGGCCAAAGTATAATCTCACTTTTTGACTACCTTAGCCAGTTAAACTGAGCAGAAACTAGTTTGTCAAACTGACAGTGCTCATTGTCAGTTCACCGGATTACTTCGGCCAAAGTGTGAGGTAACCTTGCTCTGGTGGACAAAACATATTAGTCTGATGTATTAAAACAAAATAAAACTATTCTACAATCGGCAGCATGATTGGAAATAAAAATCAATGATCAGCAACAATGATTAGATGTCATTTACAAGAAAAAAGACGACACAACTTACTAAAAGCTACCAGAAAGAGGAAAGAGTAACCAACAGGGCTAAAAAATAAAGTTTGATCATTGGCCTCTTGAGAGGAGATATGGACAGCAGTGGCCAAGAACTGGATGTGTGTAAAACTGATCAGGAATATATTTTCCTCCAGAAAATTAGCTTGCAACTATTGAGCTAACTTTAACTTCGCATTTAAAAATCAAACTGTTACTGAAGCTCAAAAAATAAAAATTACAATAAATGATATAACTGGGTTCTAAAAACAAAGAAACTTAGGAAAGTTGCGAGAGTAAAACTGCAAGTTTAGATCTGAAGAAATACAATAGATAAATGAACACTCCAGCTAAAATAAAATAATAAGGACAGTTGAAAAGATTTTTAAGATGCTAAAGTTGCCAACAAAAAAGTAACAGATGAAATGTGCTAAAGCTTAGCCCCTCTTGTAGTTTCAAGAGGAAAAGCAAAACAGAGAGCAATTATCGCGGACCCTGCTTCTACATTTGCAGCAAGGAAGATAAGGAACGTTATCGATGAACTCCCCAGAGCTAGGATAAGGAAAAGAAAAATAAGTAAATATACTGGGTGTTCTGTTGAAAAGCTACTCGAGTAGGATAATCTCTCTCCTACCAGCAAAAAAAAAAAAAAAAAATATTCTACTTACAGAAGTAGCCAAGAGTTTATGGCTTGAAAGCAATTTACAAGGAGCATTTCACTGTTCGGTGTACGTTATCAAACCTAGCAACCAAAACGACACAGCTTGCTATGGAACATGAAGTAAAACATCCTCATTAATGTAGAACTGGACCACTAGACAAGGTGTGAATTTAAGGATTCTGATAGGGAACATTGCTTGATTACGAAACCTGCCAATACCAACTAAGTGCGCGATTTGATTGAAGTAGGTATTTGTTTTTCTTGCAAACGAGGAGTTCAAATTTCCTAGGACCGATGTAAAATAAAACCGTTATTATCTTATAAAAGAGTTGATTTGAGTAATATTCCTTGCGCAAATCGGTTTCTGAAAGAAATTTTGGTTAGGAAACAAGTAACAGAATGCTTAAATTCGTACCTTGTCTAATGGTTCATTCCTACATTTATCAGAACGCTTTATCACTTGCCACATTAATAGTTTTGTTACTTGGGAAGTGTAAAACCGAACAATCGCTATAGATTAAAGATACTAAAAAAAAAAAAAAAAAAAAAAAATTATAGACACAATTTGAACAAGGCTCATGCACACTGATACAGATTAAGTAGGTGAAAACGCATCGGAACAAATGAACCAGTGACTTGCTTGCATGTATGAGAATGAGATCAAATCAAGAAAAATGAGTGCGCACCGCACCACTTCTTCATTGTGGTCTTTGTGGGTTTGGCAAAGAAGAATTATCGGGAGCACCAGGGTATGGAGTATAGTATGGGTCGTACTGATAGGAATTAGCTGCGTTCTGATAGGAACCAGACGGTGGGGAGGGGTAAATAGGCTCCGGCCTATGAAAGGCACTGTACATTTGTTGGTTCATTTGCTGATTCATTGCAGAGGGATCGTAAGAAGTCTGGTTGTACGCAGTTGAGCCGTAACTACCAACATTACCCCCCGAGCTATCAACATTTCCACTTGAGTATGGCTGCTGGTACATGTCATACGACCCAGAATGCGACTGCATAGAGGACCGTTCACTAGGGTGTGAGTAGATCTGTGGGTTTGAGGCAGGGGCTGATGAAACCGGCTGACTGTAGTCCGAGTAATAATCTGATCTATAAGCGGGTGAGGAGAACGATTCAACGCCTGAGTCCATGGACCGATAATCATACTCCGGATTGAGAGGGAGTTGTGATGCCTGATTTGTACCCGACGCTATCTGATGGGTTTGGCTGTGAAGAGAGGTCTGAGCAGGCTTGGGCCCTTTGTCCATCGGAATAATACTAATCGATCCCCTTTGTTTCAAATTCTGAAAAGCGGTATCTTTGGTGAGAGGCGGTTTTTCTGAGGATGAATACGGCGAGGGGTTTTTATACTGTTGCGGCATTTGTTGCAGATCTGATACGACGCCACCAGAGTAAGTGGCAGAGTTGAATGTGGTTGTGGAGGTCGGTTTCTTAAAATCTAGAGCAGGTGATGTTTCCGGCATCCGGTTCATATCGTTGCGATAGGTACTGTTCATTGCCGGCGTGGACCGCTGATGAGATGTGGGCCGATAGTTTTTCTGTGATGTGTTGACCGGATTGAAAGAGATGTTAGGGAGCGAGGGGAATTTTGATTTATCTACTCCTTGAGATCCACTTGGACGCTCATTGACTGGAGGGTAAATTGCTTGACTCTGAGAATATGACAAGTTTTTCATTTTATCCAACGGTCTGTATTCAGAGGCTTTCATATCTATTTTTTGCCTGGCAGGTTCCGACTGCTTTATCTCCATTTTTGGTCTAGCGGAATCTGTTTGCTTGAAGTCTGATGCTTTCACATCAACTTTTGAACGAACGGATTCATAGTAGACTTTATCCATTTGTTTGTAGTTTGATGGGATTATGTCGATTTTTGGTCTACAATCAGCTGATGGCTTAATATCTATCTTTGTCCGGACTGGTTCAGAAGCCACCCTTTCCACAGGTTTGATATCAATTTTGGATCTGATCGATTCATGATACACCCCTTCGGAATGCTTGTATTCAGGAGACTTGATACCAAGTTTCGTCCGTACGGACTCGCTAGCCATTTTAACATCTAGCTTTGATTTAGTGGGCTCATTATAAATACTGTCTAGAGACGAGGAACTAGTGCAAGTGCCTTGACTTAGCCCACCGGACTCTTTAAAATCTGCAGGTTCTGTACCCACAGATTTTGAATCAGCTCTTTCCATTTGATGGCTAAAGCTGCTACTGCTACTACTGCCTGGAGACTGACTTAGGTTGTCAGAGAAGTCAGCACTGGTTCCCTTGCTTTCGACTTGCTTTGCTTTAGTTTCGAGCCGTGAGTGGTAACTTGAGTCTCGTTCCAAATGCTCGGAGCTTGGAGGTGTTGAGAACGAACCGGATCCTAAGTTAGCGTTTGATGTGGTGGGATTTCTTTTCGTAATGGTTACAGAAACATTGGAATCTTTAATGACTGGAAGTCTTACATTAGTCGTTCTGCTTTTCGGTCCAAGGAGCCGAATCAGACCACCGTTGTGCTTCGCTCCAGGAGCTACGTTGCGAGTGACAGGAACCGTTCTCGGAGTAATGGAGATGCTTGAATTATTGCGAAGAAGTCCTGGTACTGCTTGACCTCTCCCTCTGATTGGTGAAACTGATATTTCTGGAAACAGAAGATGTTTACATTACAAAAGCTGTAAGTTGGACAAGAGCTAGTTTCATGTTTAAAATAATTGTAACGAAATTAAAATGTCAAATTATGAGTGAAAATGAGTTTCAGACAATGCTTTAAGAAATTTCATGAGACCACATAGCTGAGACACCAAGAACAATTATTTTTCGATTCAATCGCCTCATGTAAAAAAACACTGATGTCCCTTTTTTCATATTTTGATGAGCGAAAAACTTCACAAGCTTTTTGATTGCAGGATTACGAAGTGCCCAAATGCTATTTTCTAAAAAGAAAGATTGAAAAGAGGGAATTCTAAGGAAAGAGGAGGATGAATAATTATCATTTTTACACAAGCGCAAAATTAACAAAACAGAGTCGATTCCATAGCAGAAACATAAAAAAAGCTTAACCAATGGAAAAATTCTAAATGGAACTTTCAAGTTCGACAAGTCAAAGCATACTTAAAACCTTCGGGAAAACTTCCTGAAATAAGTGGATAAAAGAGACTCCTGAAAAAATTCGAGGATCCCAGTCGCTTTAAAAAGGACAATTTTTTCTACACCCCTGAATAGATCTATCAAGAATAGATGTTGATTTTTACAAGATCTATCCTTGCATCATTAGTTTGGAAATAAGAGGAATTAAAAGAAGTAAAGTAATGACGGGAAAAGAGAACGATGTTGCAAGTGATTTGGAAACTTACCTCTCCTCCCTTCGAGACCCCTGACATTTCGGTCAAACGGAGGTCGATTCAAGGGTATTTGCCTCGTTTGAGGTTGAGCTGGGAAAACTTTTTTCTCAGTCCCTTTGTTAGCAGCTCCACCTGCCCCTACTTTGTATGCTGTTCTGATAGCTATAATTTTCCCGTTCTCCAGTTGCATGTAAATTCCTTTTGGGCTTTTCAGAACCATCACTTTCTGCCCGGCATTGAGGACGATCGATGATCGGTCTGCAGAGTTAGTAGGAATAACAACATCTGAAAAAGGAGGAACAAGTGAATGAAAAAATAGAGAAAATAGTGAAATTTTTCATACTTGACTTGTGACAGTCAATGTGATTTGTAATGCAACACATGGAGAGCATCTGTTTCGAGTTTCCTCTGATGTAAAACTACAGGTTCAATTATTTTCGTTTTTCTTAGAGGTTTGAAACATGTATAATTAGACATTTTCACAGATTGGTGTTCTGATTAAAAGTTAATTTAAGCTAAACATTTTTTTCATTCTTTGTTTCTACAAATGTGTTATTTTAAAAATAAGATTCTTGCTCAAAATGACAAAATTCTAGTTCCAGGAAGAACAATTGGGCGAAAATTTCAAAAAGAGGACGTTTCAGGAAGAAAAAAGTTGAAAAATCAAGTTCATTATTTCCGATGGAAGTTGTGTTTTCTCAATTCTGGACGGTTTCTGGAATCAAGAAATGAATATGGTCCAAATTTTTCACAAATATTTTTTTTAACAAAGTTTTCCCTAATCGAATGTCAGCTATTTGTGACAGTCGTGAGTTTCAAACCAAAGTCACAGCACCTGCCACCATCTTTGGAGACGGAAAAAATGAGCACAAGATATCTACCTTGGCTGATACCCTTTAACAAATGGCATGTATGATTTCAAGAGAAGAAATTACAAAATAAAAAGAACGAGCGTAACAGTCGTGAGTTCTCAGGTAAACAAAATTATTAATTGCTGACAGACTGGTGTTGTTGGGATTTATCAAAAACTTCAACCAAGTGCCCAAAGACCAGGGACAAGAATGTCCCCAATTCCAAATTTTCTCTCAACTGCAGGGTGTCTAGTAAAATTTTCTGGGCGGCAAGGAATCAAATTTCCAAGGGAGAAATACACTTGTAGACTGGCAAAGAGTGACGCGGGGCTCAGTATAGGAGTGCCAGGAAGTTAGGCAAAAAATCGCCATCTTCCAGGGGAGTTTGCGAGTCTTCCCCTGACTTTCCCAGTCCCTGAACACCCTTCAACTACAAGTGCTTGTGCATAATGCTTACCGAGCGGCAACGTCATCTCTTGAGCACTCATTCCCTGTTTCTGCCACACTTCAGCAGGAATCCATTTGCTGTTGCCATCTTTTGTCAAAGAGTTTTCAGACTGCATCGGACGTACGCTAGCCATTGGTTTCGTCATGGATCTGAAAAAATTAACATTTAATTAAATATGCTATAAAAAAGGGTGTAAGTTGCTTAAAGGTTTTATAAAAGTAAGATGTATATTTTTTCATCCCCTCCGTAAAAAAGGACTTCCGAACTTCCCATTGAGTGAGTCATTTTTTACATAAAATTCTGAACAGGAAAATGTGCTGCCTCTAATTCAGACCTTGTCTAGCAGTCTGTTGTGAGCCTGCAGCTTGATAATCAACAATTCTCATACAATAAGATGCTGAATTCTGAACTGCTTGATGAATTTATAATGGTGAATTTCATTGTAAAATAATGACAGTTGTTTCATCACTAATTTTTTCAAGTTTACTTGAACTTAATTTATTTTTTTCCGCAGGTTTTGGTGCTGGTAGAAAGATACTCCACCAGCGATCGAAAAATGGTACCACTTAATGGAGGTGTCAATTTTTAAAGGCTGACTGGGAAGAGAACTTTTTTTTCTCCATTTAGAAAATAAATTGCTGGTTGAAGAAAATTCAAAATTGTAAACAAAATATTTGGCTGGTGGATGGTAAAGGAGAACTTTCAAGTGAACCGAGGCTAGAATACGGAAAATTTTCACTTAGATTACATAGAGTAGCTGATGCTAAAACACTTTGTAAGACATAGAACAAATATAAAATGATAGAAGAGAAAATGCACAATCTATGCAATTTTTTTCTTACCTTATTTGAAGACCTTGCTGATTTCCGACAAAATTATAAGTGGGGCGGGTGTTGGCTTGCTTTTCAAGTTCATAACTTCGTTTAGCCAGCCTTTTCTCTGCAGTGGATAGTTTTTTATCTTTTCGATCAACAAGAAGAGATTCATGTTCAAATGGTGCCTGAAGGAAGAACAAACATGGAATTTAAATGTGAATCAAATTAGCATAGATTAGTGGTTTAGATGTAGGTAGAGGCATCAAATTAGATCAGTCAAGAGTGCGTCAAAAAAGAAATATTTTCTCCGGACAATTAAAACAGGATTTCCACAGAATTTAGAAAATGAAATATTTCTCTAACATTTCCCAGATACACTTGGGTAAAATTTCCTAACAACTGAAGATATGCCAGAAAGTTAAAAGACATAATCTGAAATAAATTTCGGACAAACTTTGTTGTTTGAAACATCAATCCCATTCTAGAGAGCAAATAAAGGGTGATTAACAATTTTTCCCAGACAATTTTGTCATTTTCCCTAACTTTTGGAATTCCTTGACTTTGGCAACCCTGTAAATGTCTTTTCAGGATGATGAATATCGCCTGAACGGATCCTTAGCACTTATTTTTTCTGTAAGTACAGAGTGAACTAACCTCCATGGTATCGAGGAGAAAGACCGATTCATAGTTGGAGAAAACATAACCCTTTACTTTAAATAATCACCTTCCAATGTTTAAAATGTTATGTTATTTATGATCAATATAATCTTGGGAAAAATGCGGTTTATGATAGCTCATTTGAAAATGATATTAGAATTACCTTTGAAAGGAAATGACTATAGTTATCGAGGATTTTATGAATGATGAAGTCTGAATATTTATCCTTCTGATTAGAATAATCTTGTGGCACGGAGTCCTCATCGTTATCCCAACACAAGTTTGCAACTTCTTTGATGGACAGATGAGCATCAGGATTGCATTCGTCAACAACTCGGTCTGCCATTCCTTGCTTGTTTATCTGACGATCGTAGATTTTCTTTTCTAGACAATTGTCCATCACCAATCGATAGACAAAACATGGTTTCTGCTGGCCATAACTGGAACACAAGTACAAGCAAATAAATATATGAGAACAGTTTCATTGATTGACATGACGCAAAAGCTCGACTAACAAATATAAAACACCAAACTCATATTTGGACTTCATTTTGCAATTAAGAACTACAATTTCTGGCTCTTCCGCATAAACACTTATGTACATCAGGAAACTAAACATACTTACGTTCTTTCTAAACTGAGCTAGAACTTTCAGTTCCAAATTGCAACAGGTAGTTCCTTTGTCCCTTTCGCTCATGCCTTTAAGATTGAGGAGCGGTTGATAAGAAAGCGTAATGATGATGAGGAGCAAATAAATAAAAACAATTGGGAAAGTTCTTATAGATTAATCTACATGCAGATCCGAGGGAGCACCTGAAGATGTGTCCAAGGATTATATCTCTGCCTTAACATTATGAAAAGGGGATTAAAAGCAATCTAGGTTACAGAAGAAGAGCAGAAGCCTTCATGAGCATTTATTGTTTTTTTTTTACTTCTTTATGTTTTGTTACTGAAAGTGCTCTTCATCAAAATATTCATTTTTTCTTTCTCATTACAAATATTTATAATTGATAATCAACTAATAGTCGATTTTGCACTTAGATTACATCCGTAACCTTAGTGCGGTGACCTAATCCGTAACCTCATGAATTGAACAATTATTGGAGAAGATATGACAAAATGATATAATCTGCTAAAATACGTGTGTTTAAATGGAAACTGCCACCAGATAACGTCACTAGACGGTGCATTTTCTCAATTTTAAATCTATTTTTATACTATTTCCCATAACACAAAAAAATTATAAAAAATACTGTGAAATCAGCTCTTTAAGCACTTTCAGATGAAGCAATAAAAAATTTGCATGCCAATTCTCCATTTCACATTTTTCTGAGATACCTGTAAGAGAACAGAAATCGGAGGACGAGAGGGATCAAACTTACCGATAAACTCTACACACAGCTTGGGTATCATGGCAAGGATTCCAGGAGGCATCAAAAACAATTACTCTATTAGCACCAACCAAATTGATACCTAATGACCCAGCTCGAGTAGATACTAGAAACATGTGTACTTGATCGTTTGCATTGAATTCGTTTATCAATTTTTCTCTCTCGGAGGCAGTTGTACTCCCATCCAAACCTGTGGAACACAACATTCGTATCATGAGAATCAGAAAATTAAAGAAAACACGTCCATAAAATTGAGTTTTTTTCAGTATATTTTATTGAAATGATCACAGGAATTTTCTGATTGAGATTGAGAATCGACAAAAATATTCATTTGAGATTTTTTGTCCATGTCATTTGTAGGGAGTAAGTGTATGAAAATCTGCAGTTTGTTTGTGTTGTTGTTGTGTTTGAGAAAGGAGTAATTCAAAAGATTTGCCTTGTTTTTTCCTTAAACTCAAATTTCACTAGGAGCACAGCCCTGCTTTTTACAGGGATTAGATAGAGTAGATAGATTTCTCATAGATAGATAGGTCTTTTTTGGAGTCTTTTAGTTTCAGAAATAACAACGTTTGTTCAAAAACTGCAGCCTGCAACACATTTCTGAAAAGCCTTTCAAAATTAATAGAGAATGTTCCACATTCTGAGATTTTTTGTAAGCTATATAGCATTTTCCCGAGAAATCCTAAGGGCAAAAGGGTTTTAATGTTAAAATCATAACATGAAAAGAGGAAAGTAAACAAAGATATAACTTACGGTAATAGCTCCAGTTTTTAGCCCAATATGTATCAGTCCCTGGAATGTAGTTTCTCTGGAGAAAATCTTCAATTAAATTTAACGTGAAAAGAGACTGACTGAAAACTAGGATCCGGTCTCTCATGGCAATTGATTCTTCCACGATACAGAAAAATATCGCCATTTTTGGGGACGAATCAATCAGCCCAGGAACGTAATCCTCCAATAGTTTGATAGCCTGCAAACAAACAAGATACGTTAATTAGGTATGTTGCTGAGAAGTGTTAAAATTGTTAAATCTTAAAAATTAGGAAGAATTAGAAACAAGAAAAGACTAGCCAACATGCTATTTTTTCCTGTCTGTTAATAAAAAAAAAATATTACCCTTTGGAAAACACTGCTCAAAGCAATTTCAAAAGCATTATTATTTCCGGCATTACGCCAGAAGTCATTACAGCATTTTGTCTCATTGAATTCTAGAAGAGATTACTGAGAAGAATGAAAAGTACATACCCAATCATATGGAATTCCTGGGTCCTCTTTCTTGGATGCTGGGCTTTCAAAAGTAGATTTAACCACCGAAGTAACATCCTTTTTGGTTCCATCAGCCAAGTTTCCCAATTCATTGTGAGAATTGTCCTTTTGACTGTCAGCAGCAGTAACTTCTTTTTTGTCTTTGATGGCACAGTCAGGTTTCAATTCATCTTTGATCTCCTCCTTTGTTTCAGATTTAATCTCTTCTTTGGAAGGAAACAGAACGGTAGGTAGATCTTTGATATCTTCTTTCGACTCAGATTTAAACGGAAAGCCAAGCTCATTTAAGGTACTATCACTACTGGGAAATATATTCGAGTCCAGCTCTTTTTTAGGAGAGAAATCAGTCTTTTGCTTCGCAGCAGAAAATCCAGGCTGATTTTCTGACGATGGAAACCCTGGTTGGTTATCTGCTAAGTGATTGTAGGGAAGATTTTGAGATACATCCATTTGATGTGGAGGAAAGTTATTACCTCGTGCAGGGTAGTTATTAAATTGTTGATTTCCGTATGATGAGATGGAATTGTAGGCATCTTGCATCACATTACTGTTTGAAGCAGGATTATTGACTGTGTCAACCACTGACTCATTCATAATCGAACTCATCATATTCGTGTTGCAAAGATTACCCTGATAACCTGGCAAACCGTGGAAATTACCCGAATTCTTCCCACTTTCGCAGTTGTTTGCCGCTAGATTTGTATTCATGAGACTATCAACTGGGTCCACATTATTCGGTAAATTTGTTAATCCTAAGTTGCTATTCACAATATTATGTACATTGTCCGTTACATTGTTAAAAGCGGGGACACTGGGAGGATTGCTTAAACAACTAAAGTTCCGACTGTCTTTATTAGCGAAGGAATCTAAGTTATTACTCGTATCACTTAAACTATTGCCCACGTTCGGCAAAGAGGGAATGTTGACTGGATTGTCAGGGGTAGGCATGTTCGCACTGACAGAACTGTTATTATCGTAGCACCCGCGTGCATAGTTAGATTGATTATACATGTTGTTTGATGTACTAAAGTTGCTGTTGTTCTGATCGTAAAAGCCATTGTCGCTGTTCCCATAATAATTCATTTCTGAATGTGGATCAGAGTTGTTGGGGTATAAATTGCTGTTGTCTTGCCAATAGTTTGACTGGTCCTGATATCCTGGTGGATAATATGCTTGATGTTGCTGTGTCCCTGGTTGATTTGTGGCTCCTGGAAGAGGGCTTTGCGATGGATAGTTGCTTTGATTATAGTTGAACGAGTCGTAGGGCTGCTGACTAGGGTTATTGTAGTTTGTTCCGATGTGGCCAGGGAACTGTTGGTGCTCAAAACCATTGTAATTTCCACTGTCGGGGTAGCTTGAGTTGGCGTTGAATGAACTAGAGTTGTTTTGGTTGTTGTAATTGAATGGCAGTAAGGACTGATCGCTTCCTCCTGCATTGTTGTTCACATTTGGTAGAACAGTTGCAACAGCAGGCGTATTCTCTGCATCATTAGCTCCCTTGGCGCCCTGGAAAAACAAATGAGAAAATTGGAATGACGTTTTGTTGCAAATGTGACAAATTAAAGGACAATTCACACTAACATATATTGAAAGATGCTCAGAAAGAAAATAAACCAAAGATATTAATGCAAAATCAAATTCCTATCTTGAGAAATTAGATATTCTGCTTCTCGGTATGATGAAAGAGGATATTGTAAGTATCATTCCTCTACATTATCTGGAAAAAATCTGTTGTGCAGCAATCCTGAGAGAGGATAGGTTAAAACTGGAAGATTTGGCGAGAGGTGACTAGTTTCTATAGGGTTCTGTGAAATTTCCACAAACAAAATTAGAGACTTCCTGATGAATCTTAGTTGAGAATATGCAGGTAGTTAGCCACAGATGCATTTTATTAAGATACATAAAAATTAGTTACTAATGTATTCTTACACAAAATAAACCATATGATAAAAAATAATAGATCTAAATAATAGACAGCAAATTGCAGCTGATTAAAATGGGGAAAAAAATTAAAAACTTGATATTGGCATTACAATCATTATTGAGAGGTCAATTAGACTTCCACTGATCTTGAATATAAGTATAAAAGCCAAAGAGCGAAATCTCTTAATAAGGGAAGCTATTGTCCTGTTTCAAAAATTCTGACGATCTTTCAAAAACAATGAAATGTTAGTTTGAAAAAATTTACCTTCCGAGGCTTTTTATCTTTTTTAGCTGCTGCTGATGGATCTTTGGCGCGAGAGCGTTTCCCACCTTTGGTTGTGGGCGTAGGAGGAGTGGGAGGTACGCTAGTAGTCATTGAGCCAGGGGTACCAAGACACGCAGCTGCCTCAACTAGATCTAGATCTACTTCTTCCTTTTTCTTCAAAAAATTATACAATATATCTGGATGGTTCCAAATCTGTTGAAAGAAAATAAAATTAAATACATGACTGGTCAAAATTTAAATAGGTAAAATGAAAGATAAGATTACTGAGGAAATGACTAGACAAAAACAAATGGTAAATGAGACTAATGAGTCACTCGACTCAATACAAATTAACACATTTCGATACTTGTTTTGGACTCACAATTTCATGTAAGACTTGACTCAGGGAACGAAATGATTAACAGGTTGATTTATAGGTCAATACTATTTCTGGTAACAATGAACTCATAAAAAACACAATAGAGAAGTCTCGAATTCAATCCTTGATGCATAGTCCTTCATATCCTACGTTTTCATAATTCCCACACCCGACAAAACTTTTTTCGATCAGCTGATAAGAGTTGTATGAAAATTAAACCAAAATAAACAAGCAAACAATCTCGCAAGTTGTTATGAATCACTCTGGTGTACATATGATTTCATTGACTTTAAAGAAAAAGTATCAGGAGAAAATGCTTTAAAATTATTCAGATCTTATGAGAGCTAGTTAGACAAAAGCTTGCAAGATAACTCGTTATCATTAGGTTGGTTTTTCAGACACCTGTCTCTTGGCAGACCTGGTTGCCAATGACTGAAAAAAGCGCCTTTTGGAAAAAATTATATGATCCATGCAAATTGTGCGTTATGGAATGGATTTTAGACTCTTTTGACGAGGTTGCTATGATTTTCATGTGCTTTATTCTTGCTAAAGTTTCCTCAATTAGCCATATTTCTTGGGTGCAACGGTCCCATTGCACATGTTAAACTTCAGAGTTACTTGATTGCAGTCTATTTAGGAGGATGCATTAATGCGTCTCTCAAGAAACTAAGAGGTTTACAAGTAAAAAACATGCTGCTTTAAGATATTACACTGTTTTGAGAATTTACAGTTTTTACATACTGGAACTATCTTTCGAAAACAAAGAAATGAAAGACAAACAAACCTTGCAACACACAGCAAACGCTTTGAGAGGATTTGGTACAGCTTTAATTCTAACTACTTCATTCATGAATGTTTCGTACAGTTTCCGTTGGAAAGGTGTCATCCGAACTAGTAGAATATATTCTTCTTTTTGTGGAAGAGCTTGTTGAAGAACAGAGTGACTTCGCCTAAATTGAAGGAAATCAAAGACAATGTACTGTTAGTGTGCAGGTGCTGTTGTAGATAAGCTGCTAGTTGCACAAATTTTCTATGACCAATGATTAGAACATTGTAGAATTTTTAAGAATTGTGAAATTTCCAATTGCTGATACTTCACAGTTCTTTGAAAAAGTGAGCATGTACTTCTCTGTATGGGCACTTAAAGAATACAGTGAACAAAAAGGGCTCTCTTATCTGCTGTTTCAAATGATGTAGTTCATTCTATCATAAAATTATAATATGTTTGTACATATGTACCATTCTACGGATTGAAAATCAATTACATATAATATGAGAGAAATCAACTTGAAATGTGGGTTTGAAACATGAAGTCCTTCAATTTTCCAAAATATAGTCTGCCCGCTTACAACACATTACTTTTCATGTTTCAAAAGTGAGGACCTTTTTCTGCTTGTTTCTTTCGATTTCCAACTTTGACCTTTAAAAATTGTACCTTTTTCTACATTTCCATGCGCCCAGGGCATTTTCTGCACCCCTAGAATAAACATTAAAAAATTGGTAAATGGAAAGTTGAAAAGACACAACTCACCTCTGGACGAACCCTTCTAACAGAGAATGAAGAACATGAGCACGATATCGCATTAGCCGGACATCTTGAGGTGTGCTGTCGACACACTGACCATTTTGAATTGGACGTTCGAACATATTACTAAATTCTGTCTTTGAACCTAAATAATTTGGTCGTACAAAATCCACCATGCACCTACAGAATAACAAGGTGAGAAATGTTATTGATTAGGGAGCTCAAATTTAGACTTTAAACAAAACTGACAGAAATCATCAACCCCCCAGCAGCAGTTGTCTATCAACAGCTAGAGTCAAAAAGTATGTAAGTCTGGTTACGACATCGCAAGTTTACATTGATGTTCAATTTTTTTAGAGTAAATTAAGCAAAAATATTTTTCACAATTTTCTGAAGATTTTCTTCGATCATACAAACAAATTTAAGAGAAAATTTCTATTTTAATTAGGAACAAAGAATAATAACTTGTGACTATGAAAGAATAATTAATTTCAAATAGCTGTCTATTGTTCATTTCACATTCTTAATGTTTATTTTCTTTAATTATCATCCAATTGCAATGGGCAAACACTTCAGGTGACTATCAGGTTAGGATTATTTCAGAAACTTCTCAGCAAAGTGACAAACAGCAGGGGCCATATTTTTAATTTAAAGAGGATACTTTGAGAGGGCTAGAGTGAGGCGCAACTCAATATTTATAAACTGCTGATACAAAGAAATAAATGATACATTGTTGGAAAGGATAGGTACGATACAGGGTGAATTAGGGTGAAAAGTACACTCTTTCATCCAATGAATTCTCAGAATTTCAGGAAAATTAAAGTTTCAAAATTACAAAAAAACAACCAAAAACAGTTTATGCCATCACTTAAAATGACAGAAAAACTTAAGGGAATGTTGGGTTTCTGCTGGACACTCTTTTTAATATCTATAAGCCTCAATGCATTAAAAATAGAAAAAACTCACCAATATTCCAGAAGATTATTCTGAAGCGGATAGCCAGTAAGAACAACCCTGCGTCTGCTTCTAATTTGCTTGAGAGCTTGCGAAATAGAAGCATGACTATTTTTGATTCGATGACCCTCGTCACATATTACGAGATCAGGACCAGGTTTAACTAATGCTTCATACATTTCTGTAATCACAGCAAAAAAAAAAAAAAACATTGAGAATATGGTAAACATTGCACAAAAGGCACACATGAGAAAATAAGTAAAATATCCTGGACATTGCAAACCAGTTGAAACTTTATCTACAGTGTAGAAAAGGGGCTAGATTAGGTGCGCAAGGTTTTGATGCAAAGGATATAAAATCTTAAAACATCCTCTCCGGATGACTCTGATATTTAAGACCAATCTAACTGCTGCTGCTAATAAAACTCAACAGCATGAGCCAAACTATTTAAAAATTTAAGATTTTATGAGCATAATCTCATTCCTCTAGATGCCAATGATGGAGGTGCTTTTTGGGTAAAAAAAATGGTGGACCAGACGCATTATAAGGCTCTGATACTGAAGATAGGTCCGAATCTTGGCAGATTATGTTTGAACTGAAGTCAGAGATCACTTGCCTGTTTGAATTGGAGCTAAAAAAAGCCAGTCTTTGATGAGATATTTTCATGAGTTATAAGACCATTACTTTTTTATACCTTCTGATATTCACCTGTCAGTTACTGGACCTGATGCTGTCCAAAAATTATGCACATAGTTAGGCACAGCGCTTGCATTATTTGCCGATGTTATTATACATTCTAGTTTAGAATGAAGCAAGGATGGAAAATTAGTTTTAAATAAATACATCGCAACTTACCTTCCAGAAGAGGCTTAGCTTTATCGTCTGGAATTTCTTCCTCTTTCTGTTTCTTATTTCTAGGCTTCCTTGGTTTTTTCAAACTAAGTTGTCTATACAATTCATATCCTATCAATAAAACACCACCTTCTTTTTTCCATTCTTGTATGACCTGAAAAAAGAGTCAAAAATCGATCAAAATACTGAAAGCATTTATACTATTACAAAACAGAGAACTTGCAAATAAGCATCTTGGGCTTTGTGATTTTAGGTAAAATACATCATTTATGTTCACAGTCAAACCAACTCCAGATGGCTTTTCGCCAATACACTGATAGTAATTGGCGATATTCGGGCCAAACTCAGTAATTTTTAAAAGTGGATACAGAGAGAAAGTTAAGTAAAATTGCAAGTTATGCCTTAAAAGTTTCATTGCAGTTACCTTAGCTCTCGCAGTGATAGATTTTTGGAAATCATTTAAAATGTAGACTTGAAATTCCCGTGGTCGGACTTCACCATCAGCTGCAAGGGGAGAATTGGGAGCTTCTGCAGGCAATGGAAGCCAGTGATTGAACTCTGCTACCCAATTTTGGAGAGTATTGATTGGCATTATACACATGACACTTTTGCCTTCGGTATACCGCAGGAACACATCACAAAAAGAAACAACCTAAAAAATTTAAAACAAAAAGACATAAAAACAAAAATTCATCAAGGAAAAGATACCAGTAAGATATATTGTTCTTTTCAAATGTTGAGACAATGTTCCTTCATCATTTTCGTATTTTTCTTCCCTTTTTCTTCTCTTCTTGATTCTTTTGTTCAACCTCTCTTTCTTATTCCACCTCGAACATTTCTTCCCCTACTTTTCCTTCTTCTCACTCTCTTATTAATCTTTTGATTCTTTTTCCTCTGGTTAGTTCTTTTCCTGTTCTTCCTTCTTTCCTACTTTGATTTTCCCTTTGCAGATAGGTGCTGTTACAGATGGGCCAAAAATAGTAATTCTAAATTTCAAAATGTAGTCCAATTGTTATATTAATGCTCCTTGTTTCCATAAATTGTCACCATAACACACCATAAAAAGGTGTAAATTCATAAGCGAGAAAGAAAAGGGTAAACGGTGGGACTAATACCTGAAGCGTTTTTCCCAGTCCCATTGAATGAGCCAGAATACAACCAAATCCAGTGGATGTTTTGTACCTTTCAAGAGATTCTACAATGTTGTCGAAAAGGAACCTTACACCTCCAATCTGGAAAAGGGGAACGTAAAAATTAAAAAAAAATCTTGAATGCGCAGGAAAAATCTGCTAAGCCAATGAAGACTCTTGAGGAAAAATAAAGAAAAATTAAAAACTCAATTGATCATGAAAATAAATTTAAAGTTGTAAAAACTCAAAATTTGAATGAGATTTAAAGTTATTCCTAAAGCAAAGTCAAAGTGTCGTAATAATGGAAAAGAAGTGTCTCACATCAAAAACACACTTTGGTTAAAGCATTTTTTCTACCAGAAGAGGGAAATACCTCAGTGCCTGTTGTTTTAGTGCTTTGACGTCCAGCATACATTTTAGGTTAATTTACAAAAGCAGACATCGGGAGCCCTATGGATCCCTTTTCCCGCGGGCAGTCAGAATTGATCAAATATACATATTACAGATCCAGGACAGGCACATCACACCAATCCCAATCGCTGGTTCTGAAGTTTATTTCCTCTTGAATTCTCTTCTGCATTCTTCTTTAGATATACTAATTTTCCACTCACATTGAACAAGAGTTTTCAGAGTAATGGCTCATTGATGAGCATCTTACAAATTCCTTACCGACTGAACTATCATGCTCGGAGAGTTGTACCAAAATAGAAACAGTGAGCTGTGTACCTGATGAGGTTTGATAATTCTTGCAATTTGTGGTGAGAGAAAAACATCGGGTTCTGATTCCGGATGACCAACATTTATTAACACACGTCCCTGTTCATCAGGTACATTGTAAGTGTCGTTGGTATGCATTCCACTGTTGGTTGGATCATCTTCTTGTTCGCTTTCTTCACCTGCGCTCGGTTCTGATATGACGATACAATCATCCTCTGAACCAGAGCTACTACTGATGGTGACCACGTCTGATGAGAAGAAATTTAAAAAAAAGAAACAGAAAGGTTACAGTATTTTAGAAGTATACATCTAGAGAAATATTGGAATGCAAATGACTGCTTGTTCAGTAAGAAAAGTTGATTCAATTGGAGCATGAAAGAAATATAAAAAATTACAAATAAATGGTGCCAACAAGTAGCATTTAACAAAAAATAACAAAAGGACGAAGACCTGAAACTGAGGAAAATTGGTTTGATAATTCAACTTACAGTACGGCTCAATGTAAATGACAAAATGGACAAAACTGAAGTTGAATTTCGACGTGCGGAATATCCTAGACAGACTTTAAATATGTCCCTGGACAAGTTTAAAACCCTTTTTAATTTACCTTAATGAATTAATAATCTTTGATTCTTGAGTTTCTTTGAGAGCGCCAATGGATTCTTTTCTGCTAGATGCTAGTAAATGCTGTAAAATATGGTAAATCAGGTAACTGCCGATCAAAGTTTATCAAATACTAATTGAGTGCTCTACAACACTTTGCCACGATATAAGTCCAAAGATTTTGCTCCTCAAAGCTTCATTTTGAGGTTGTTTCTTTATGATACGGGATGATTGGGCTAGATTTTGCAATTCGGATCTACAATTTCTGGCTCATCTGTAAAAACACTTACGTGCATAGGGAAACTAATGGTACACACATTGTTTCTAAATCGAGCCACAAACTGTAGTTCCTATTTGCAAAATATAGTCCAATTGTAAGCCTTGCAATT
The DNA here is from genome assembly GCF_001854935.1 of Bemisia tabaci. NCBI lineage: Eukaryota > Metazoa > Arthropoda > Insecta > Hemiptera > Aleyrodidae > Bemisia > Bemisia tabaci. The sequence continues at coordinate 1,374,650 of NW_017553907.1, forward strand.
CAGTTTGCTAGTCTTGTTACTTTGAAATCCTCTCAAGTAAATGCTTTTCTGCTATTCAGAGGCCAGACTTTTTCCAAAAAAAGATAGAATACAGTAGGCTAAAAATGTTGACATAGAAATTTACAAGGTTGCCATACCTTTCTTTGCCGCTGCTTTCTTCTTCAGTGCAATTGCTGCACGAGCGAGATTCTCTTCATCACTCAAATCTTCAGGTGTTGTTGAGATAGCTTTTGCTTGAACTGGTGCTATTGAAACGGAGGGTGTGACCATGTGTGGCTTATTAAATGATCGAGGAATGGAAGTGACTCGGATCTCACTTGAGCTATCTGAACCACTCTTTTGACTTTTGAGCAAGTCTAACACCTGGAAAAGCGTTATTAAAGCGAACAAATGAAATCAATAAAAAATAAAAATAAATAAACGGTTTTAAAATTTCCAAGCAGGAAGATTTTAAACCTCCAGATAGGTGGTCTTGAACTAATTAATTGTACTTCTTACTAGGGGTGCAGAAACTTTCCAACCACGATATCATGATCACGTTGTGGTTTGCATGAAAGAACAGGAGGGCCACATTGCAATGACATTAAATCACATGTTTCTTCAAACTCCGGGGCAAATTGCAAATATTTTGTAGAGTCAACATGAAATTCACATGCTTTTCACAGAATTGCAGCAATTTCTGCATCACATACGTTCTACATTTGACAAAAAAATGGTTGAGTGCTCTCCCTTTCAATTTTGCGCTCTAACATATTAAATGTTAATTAAATCTCTGATTCTATTGATCTTTTTCTCAGTTCTGTTTCCCAAGTGTACCCAGCATTATTTTGACATACTTAAATCAAATTTTGACATTTTTGTAAAACTTTTTCTAACCGATTTTTCTAAAAATTGTTGTTGATTCTACAGTACAACTGTTTCGAGCTAACGCTCATCGTCAGGTGATCATCAACAACAATTTTTAGAAAAATCGGTAAGAAAAAGTTTTACAAAAATTTCAAAATTTGATAAAGTATGCCCGATGAGGTCAACAACAGAAGTGATACTTTAATCAGTATTTGGGCCGTAGTTTTGAATTTTTTTTCCGCCATATCTCTTATGGACTAATGACAAATACCTGCCATACAGGTTGGAAATGATTTTGCTATTCATTGTCAAATACATCCTCTCATAATGTATCGGACTGTGAAATGAATCCCTGTGGAGAGCAGGGAAAGTACAAAGCAACAACTATTTTGTCAAAATACAAAACTTAAATTACACTCGAGGATGAAAAATTAAGTATTTGCTTGTTCGTTGGATGGAAAAAGTAATTATCAATACCTTTTTATTGACGATTTGCGTTGAGCCAGAGCCAGAGGAGACTTTGACGACAACTGTGCTGGGTTTAGATGAGCTTGATGAGGTTACAGTGGTTTTAGAGGAAGAGGAGCCTCCTTGCAGGAGCGAAATCACTCGGGTTTGTGTTTTATTTTGCTGTCTGTTAATGGCTATTTGTCTTTGAACCTGAAAAAAAAATCACCGTTTTATACAAAATTAAAGAAGGAACTGAGACCAAAAAAAAAAAAAAACTGAGTATCAAACATTATTAATAATCTTTGTTTCATTCATTATTACACAGTTTTTCAGACAGTCCGCTTTCAAAGAGAAGAAAAGCTCCTGTTAGAATTGCACTCAGAAAGCTTAACTAAGTTTATAATTGATCTAAACCTAAATTTGAGAGATGAACTATCCAACAAATAAACTTTTGCCAAGCCTCCAGTGTTTTTGAGTTCTTTAAGCTCAAATTTAACACTCTTGTGAGTTTCCTATCAAATTTTTTTTTTTCTAGTTTGTATTTTATTAAATAAATAAATCAATAAATTAAAAATAGAAAAATTGATCATTGTTAGGAATCCTACTGTATTTTCAATACTAGATTGTATCGTTGAAAAACCTTGATTTATTACCTCTCTTATAATTCTTTGTTGTTCTTGCACGCGCCGTAATCTTTCAGCTTCTTGTCTTTGAGCATTGAGTGTTGATTCGTCTAATTGTGTTTCGTCCATGACTTCCCGAATGTTGCGCCTCATATTTAACACACCAGCTTTCTTGCGTTTTTTCTTTTCAGAATCACTACCAGAATCCGAGGAAGTTGATTCACCATCTTCTAGAAAATAAACGCATAGAGAGCAATTTAGAGAAGGCCAAAAGTTTGTTAAGCCCATGCAAGATCAAGATCGCAAATGTGTACATCCTGATGTAATTTTTATTTATCCTCCCTGTTGAACTCTAATAAATTTGAACAACACGGCAGAAAGAAAAGAAAACAAATAGAGACAGACATCAAATAAGTGGAGTGGAAAATGAATTTTTTAGGCAAACTGCTCATTTTATTTTTGCAAAACCTCAATAAGTTTAAAAGGTGAAAACTTTAAATTTTACTTAAAAATGATGAAAAGTTTGATAGATATGGCATGAACTTTTAAAAGTATTGTAGTCAAAATAAAGTGCTTTGCTGTTCTCATGCACCAAAAAATTACACAATTCCAATGAAATCAAAATGTTTTAATGATTTTGTTACTTGCTTTGGAAGATATAAAATTAGGAAATTAAAGATTTATCTGGTGCATTCAGCATTTGATAAAACATGAACTAAATAAATTGAGACAGAAGGATTAAACTTACCTTTACTGGGTGATTTTTTGGTTTTCTTTTTCTTGGAATGCTTCTTTTTAGGCTTGTCAGAATCTTTATCATCAAGATCTTTTTCATCTCCGCCATCACCATCTCCTTCAGTTTCATCGTCTTCTTCTGATGCTTCATCTCCCTCTTTATCATCGTCTTCTTTCTTTACTTTCACGTCGTCATTAGCTACATCCATCTTTTGCTCATCGTCCATCTGGTTGGGCTCTTTTCTGACATCACTTTTTGCGGTTTCACTGTCTAGATCCTCACTAAATATTTCTTTCTTGAAGTCAGACGCATCCAAAAACTCTACGTTCGACTTCAGCTCCTTAAACTGATCCGACTGCTCGCTAAGAGATGAAACCAAGTTTTCGATGGATTCAAGACCGTCTTCGTCTTTCGGCTCCTCTACATTAGGATCTTCACATCCTTCATCGTCTGGAGCCTCATCGCCTAGAGCTTCATCGATTGAGGTCTGATCTGAGGATGGAATTTTTACTTCACTTACGCTAACACTAAAACCAAATCTACCTAATTTTTTATTGATGTCTTCAGAAAAATTATTTTGAGTTATCTTACTATCAGCCTTATTAGAAGAATTACTGGCTTCTTCCCCGCCTCCTGAAGTTCGAGAATCCGTTGAGACTTCCGACCGGTCATTGGACTCATTTTCATTTCCTACCATAGTTCTGTCGCTTTCAGGCTTTGGTTCTGAAACGCTCCCGCTTTCATCACCTGGCCTGAATTTTGGAGACTGGTTTTGTAGCGTTTCAGGATGATTTTCAATTTTGAACGAGCCTTCCACCATTCTAGCCTCGCCTTGGAAGGACTGCTCTGGATCCATTCTTCCGAAGCCTGGTCCCATCGTATCGCTTTCTTCAGGGAAGAAAGTGTTGGGAACTGGCTTGTCTTCGTCGACTTCCATGTCAGCTGCAGTACGATCAGCTGCCGTTCCTGTTTTGATGCCTTGCTCATTTTCGATCTCCGAATCATTCTGAGTGCTAAAATTCGAGAACACAGGAGTGTGACTACTACTCTGTTTGGACGCTTCAGGAATGATGCGCTGTATTGTAACAGCTCCTATCCTTGATACCCTGAACGGATCCATAATGTAATGGTGGATTTTCCTCACGACATCCTGCAAAGAGAAAAAATATGATTGATAATTTTTGCAAAGTAGATATCAAAGTCATTAAAAATGGACAAATGACTTGAATCAATCAAAAGAAAAGTTAAAACTGTGAAAGCGTATGAGAAGTGTTTGTTCTTGCTCCTTCAATAATGAATAAGAACTTCGACAACTTGAAAATACAGAGTAGTTGAAGGATCCCTTTGCATGTGCAAGATATAAGTTAGGATGATGAGTTTGTTTTCGAAGGGACCAGCATGCACAAAGGGTAGCATGGGCAATTAAAGAAATAAAAATATTGATGACACTGCTTGAGCCAGCAAAATGAGAAAACCCTAAAGTGCAATATCTCTCTTCATTGTGCCGATGCAAAGTCCAGAATTGTTGTAAATGCTGGACCAAACCCACTTCATGGATTTGTTTTAGAGAAGAGACAGGTTTGTCAAGTGCTTTCTTTAGGTTTTATTCTCCTTCTACGTTACCCGATCCTGCTGTCACTATTATCAAGCAATACAAAAAGCAGTGATAAACGTGGATACTTAGGAAAGGTTTCAAAATTTTGGATACATTATATTCAGTTCTACTTATTCTTTCCCTTTCAAACAGTCCCCAGTGTAGAAATCACACATCAGCCATGATAGGAAGATCACAAGATTTAAATCACAGCACTTGAATATGAGATCACTAATTACTATTTTTAAAAGTTTAACTGAACCTATGGGAGAATGCAAACCCACATATGTTTAGAGGTCAACTTGCAAATAAAAAGTCTCTAAAAAACTTAAATACTAGATGCAAAAAGGGAGAGGATGCCTCCAGCATTACTTGACAGTTGATTTTAGAACTCTCTGATGTATGCACCAGTGTTGTTGGAAATTTTTAGGGAGACAAAAAATATGACCCTAAAACTGACTATTGGGTGATCATTCCCGGGATGAAATAGGAAGTTGTAAAATTTGATGTAAAGTCTTATTCGAACTATAAAATTCAAAAAATTGTGGTGGGCCACTACTAAGACCGTAGTCTTCACCTCGTAGAAGTAACCCAGCATTCCATGGCAATTGATAAGAAAGTTTTGGACTGAGCTTAGGAACTGTTATAAAGAAGCCTTAAGATTCAATGTTGTTTACAGCTTCTTGAATAAAAGTAAGCATAGATCATATGCATCGGAGGCGTGTCAAGTGAAAAAAGTATCTCCGGAATAAAACCAATGAGATTAACTGATTGACAACCATATTGATTAGTTGCATACAATTTGTCTAGTTATGAGGCACAAGGTCCTTAGGGATAAAATTAATTTACTCAGGAAACCCAATGATTAATAATCATTCTTTCATGTTTCAGTTTGGAGTCCAAATTGTGAAGTGACAATTAGATGGCAAGTAGTAAAAGTTTCATATCAGTAGCAAGCAGGACTCGTATACCTTTTAATGCAAGATATACTGGGATTGAATAATGAAAAGGACTGGTTAGATCATACTCTTTTATATGTTGAAGCATAAATTAACTAAGTGCACAGAGCACATGTCCACTTTATAACCAATTCAAAACTTAGTTTACCCAGCTGAACATGCGAATGATATGGTTCCAAAACAAAAAGTTCAAATCAGACCTCTTTTTCAGGGTGTGACAAGAAATGTCCGATGACTTGTTAGCAAGCATACAGACAAGTTTTTTTACATGACTGAGAAAGGTATATGCCACAATGATAATCATGAACGTAAACTTTCAACTGTCTCACAGATTAAATGATGTATCCTCTATCCTATCTATCTCTCCTAAATGATGTATCATAGAACTATGATAGGATGGTCTTGGTACTGGATTACAAGTGTGTTGAATCAAAATTGAACCATGATTTCAAGGCTTAGCGCTAATCCTTATCGATAAGCTTACCCAAGACAAACATTATGAGCAATGTAGGGATTTGCAGACTGAACTGAGAAAGTGGAATTGAAGAAGATGGGACAACTTACAACTGAGCAATTGCCGAAATGTGACAGGTGGGTTGTAATCAGCTTAGAGAGAAAACAAATTGAACCAAAGAGAGAAATTACGAGAGGTTTTTGATATCAAGCAGCAATGAGTGTAGCTGATATCCTGTTCATGATCGTGCTGAAAAGATGGATCTTGAGGGAAAAATAGATGGTTAAACGTGAAGAATGAAAAGGGTGAAATGGCAGACGTGAAGATACGACGAATGCGCTTGCTAAGCAATGATATGATGACAGAATAATGACAAACCTTACTTTTTTACGACGTAAATAGACATGATTCTTGAGGTTTATTGTTCCAAATAAGAAAATCGGCTACCAACATTTTGGAGGTTATTCGTAGTTTCAGCCGAGATACTTTGCATTGAAACATTCCTTGGGATCAAAACCAATGATAACTTCACATCACACACTTCACTATTTAACAATAAATTATAAAATAACTAAAATAAATTAATTAAACACAGAGTAACTCCGGATAATTGCACATCAGTACATCCGCCATGTAATAAATTTCTCGGTCGCTCTGCTACCGCAAGGATGCCGCTTAAAAATACAAAAACTCCCTGCCGTTTCCCGTCAAGTGCTACAACCATTATCAATCGAGTCTAGTAGCTTATTTTAAACTTTCTTTGCTCCATCATTTTTTTGTTTCCGTTTTGATAGGAAATTTTAATCTTAAAAATTGCTATAATGAGAGCGATGGAGCAATCCTCATCGTTTGAACTTTAAGTTTAAAGTTTCCCCTATGAGAAGGTTGACACACTTGATCGCGGCTTGACCAATCAGCGCGTTTGTTTACTTTACAGCTACGAATTCCTGATAAACAAAGATGACCCTTTACTTTAAATTGTATTATAAATCTTTAACACAAATTCTTAGTTGAGTGTCCTCAGACAGCAAAGCTTGAAACCCTTCAAGACGAAGTGGGAAACTGGTTTAGGTAAGATGCACTTTCTGTCTTACACAGAACGTTAATTTAGCGGTCTTAGTTTTATCTAGGAATGGTGGCATTGCTGGCCCCTCTCCCCTGAGATGACTTAGCCGACAAATTCAAAAATTCAAAGACGATGGTAATTTGAGTGAGACATGCACACAAGCAACTTTTGTTGTGATCTCTCTGACTTCCCACAGATTAAGGTAGATGAGGTGACACTGTTGCCCATTCCTTAAGCTAAGTTTAGTATCAGGAGGCTTTCTATTACCAAAGAATTCACACTGTACATGGTGTGAAAGGTTCAACAATTGGAATGCCGAAAGGCATCCTACAGATTTCAGTTACATTCGTCAGTTCCCCATATCATGTCCTGAAAGCGCCTTTACTTAAAACTACAGCCTGCAAAATTATAGAAAATCAATGGTATTTACTTACCTTTGTCAACAAGACAAGACCAAGTCTCCCGAAAAAGGATACCTATTCCTCAGTAGTTCTCAATAGTCTAAGTGCACTGAATTCATTGCTGCCTTGAAGAGAGAAATGCACAGTCCTATTTTGAAGGGAATTCAAGAGGGCTTAGTTGTAAAATTAATGTGATTCCTGGTGCCCCAATCTTATAATAATAGTATTTTAAATGAGACCCACTACATCAGGTGTTAGGAAAAGTAAAAGATTAGTAAATATCTGTACAAGCTTCTTTGTGAACTACACTGTTTAATTTATTACTCGAATTGCATAAAGAAATAAATTTAATCAACTTTGGATACCTCAGGGGTGCATGTAATGCCTGATCTTATGACCCCTCTGACAAAACAGAGGCAAATCTCAGACAATTGGAGTCAATTTCTGGAAGGGATAGGTAACCTTCTTTTCCCTTCGAACATTCAAAGGTACTCAGTATGATGACCTGTTGCAGTGGAGTATTACCTATGAAAGATCGCATCCCAAAGATTCTGAAAGCAACTGATGTAAATTTCTGACAGATCAGCTAGAATCTTGAGAAGAGATCATGTGAGAAATGAAGAAATACACAAAAGAATGAGTTCTGAGTTGACCATTGTTTATAAAATCACGATAAGACACATCAAACATTTTGCACCCCTATATGGTGCTGCTCTTTTTCTCAGGTTCAATATTAAAATTAAGAGAGTCCAGTTAAATGACATAAAAAATACATTTATTTCTGAAATCAAGAAAACTTTAAGATTACTAACAAGGAAACATTCTTTACAGGTTAATTAGTGATTAAGCAAGGAATGTTCCTGCCTTGTGCTATTCCTCAAATTGTAGAGCTTGTAATTCTAGAATTAAGTAAACTTTTTATTCAGTACGTAATAAAACAGAAATTTTGGATTTTCCAGACTTTTTCAATACATCCGCACTGCTGCAGTTTGAAAACATGCCATTTTTGTTCATTCAGTTAAAGTTTTACTTAATTTTATATTTAAACCACACAACAGAAGCAGGGCCATTCAAGTATTGCATAAGCCACTTTTAGGAGGGAGAGGGTCTGATCTTGGCTTGCAGGTTCTTGCGAGGGAGGGAGGGGGACCAAGTTTATAGTTTCATTGACCTCCCACTTAATAAGAAATAATACTTTCCAGAAAAAACAATTTTTTCAGAAATTTTTCTTATTTTCTTCTCTGCTGTTGGGAAAAATGGGGCCAAGCTAGGCCTTTGAGAGAGGAGAAGGGTCCCAAGTCCCTCATAAGGGCAAACTTAATACTTTAAAGGCCCCATGGGAGTGAAGTCTCAAAATTTTATGAAAATAGAGATTAGCTGACAATAAGACATCAGACCTTGTAGATACAGCAAAAGGCATGTTCCTTTGATCAGCCTTAAAATCACATTGAACATTGCTTTTAAAGTTTAAATCTGAGCTTATGTTCCTGATAAATCATTCTCTTAAGTATCAGCAGTACAGCTCATGGTGTAAACTTTAAGGGTTGTTTCCTCAGGTTTGATATTTATAGTATACCAAAGTTATCAAACAAAATCTCTAACACCGAAAGATTCATTATTCGATTCATTTAATGTTTAAACTGGATGAATTGCAATGAATAAATCAAGTTCATAAAGTGAAGTCGTTTATGACTGGAGCAAGACATGAAAAAAGTGCAATAGATACTTGCACTACTGAAAGTGACTAAAAGAAAAATAATATTGAATCGTACCTGAATTAGAGAAAAGATAATCTTGTTAAATCAAGAATGTATTTTTTTCTGAGGTGAACCTCAATTTTATTTTCAACAACATTGATATTTTCACTTATTTATCACTGATGCTACTTATTATTAAGTGACTTGGATGGAGTGGAGTTTTACATTTTTCAATTCAATTCAATTCACTTGTTTTGTCGAAGAAGAATAATATTTAAGCTGTCCATTTGAGACACCGGGTATCTTGATGAGTTCCTAGGCATCTGACTGAGCAGTAACGTGCTCCACAAGGTACGCAGGTGTAATTACTGGGAAAACCACAGACTGCACAAAAGTGTCTATCTGGATATCTGGAAGCTTCTACTGCTGCAGTGATATAAGATGTTCCTCCAGTCATGTAGTTCTTGTCTTCTTCCACCATTTGTGCTAAACTTTTCCGGAACCTGGGATGGACACAAAAAGGGATCATATGCTTGAATGATGGAAATTTTTTCATGAGAGTATCACAAAGAAAGATTCAAATATAAAAAAATTTGAAAAAATGATGCCATCAAAAAGTTGTTTTTAGCTTGGTACAAAATACACTTTGTAAGTGTATTAATTTTGCCATGCGTGTGCTGTATTTTTACATATTTAACTAAGCGCCAGTAAGAAGTTGCATGGTGGAAAAAAATATGCCGAGAAGGGGGGGGGGGGCAGTCTTTAAATCAGGACTGCTCGCTCGAGAGTCATTAGCTCATTAGCATTGAAAATGTAGTATTTGTGGTTCACTTACCTCTGTTTGTAATATTCTGCACTTTTAGGTTTCTTCTTCCTGGATCCTCGTGATTCAATTGTTTCTTGAAATTTAGGAATTTTCTTGCTCATCACTGGAAGAAAAACACAGAGACCATATTAAAAAAGACTCGGATAAAGACACGGTTCAAAATTGTGTGAGACTACTGTCAAACGGAAGCCGAATTGTACGCTGGGATAAGATTCGATGACTTTAATTTCGCAGAAGAAAGAACTGATATGATGGAAGTCCACTTTGCGTTTAGTAGTCCCTCATTTTTGCATGAAAATGAAGCAAACAATTGGTCAGAGCATGTTTTACTTGTAGGAGAAATAACCACGTTTTGATTGACACTTATTTCATGTTACTCGGTGAATTAATGACGATATAGGTCAAGATTGAGTTACATTGTAGCGGGAAAGAAGGCTACAAAAAAGGAAAAAAATCTTTCAAAAGTTAAGGAAGCAACACATACCCAAGTCAGCATGAGGATCATCATGGAAATTATCCTGTTCCAAAGCTTCCAAAGCTTTTCGAGCTCGTCGATTTCGAGATGCCTCATCTAGAATTCTTTTTTGATTGCTATCTTTGATACGGCCGGACTGCCTCTCTACTGCGCTTGCTTTAGCTGCCATACTGTCAAAATTTTTTTGATTTTGGCACGATCAAAAAATTATTTCTCTACCAATGGAAAGCTAATCTGATCCATCAAATCATCAATACGAGCTTGTAATGTTTCCAAAATATCTGCAGAAATGAACAAATGTGTATCATCTAAATCTTGAATAATAAACTTCCTTCCCAGAGCTGATGTTTCATCAAGATGTAGCAAGAACTGTTTCATTGCAAGATCGCTGAAACATAAGAAGAAATTAATTAAAAAGAATTGAATTATTAAAAGAAAAAATAAACATTCAAGAAAATGAGATTCCGAAAACTAAAGAAAATAAAAAAAAGGCTTTTTAAAATTCATGCCTCAACTTCTAAAACTGTCCTCAGTGTGAGTATAAATGAGTGTACAAAAAGTTTCAAAATGTTAATAATTCATCTTGGTCTGGTGTTTATGCCCAATGAGCGAATTTTGGTCGACCAACCGGAGAAAGTCCGATTTTGTGACAAAATTCCAGATTTCACATTGATTTACCAATTAATCACCATCAATTATACCATTTGATCAATTTCTTTCCAGTAATGAGCAAAAAAAAAAAAACCACTACTCATGAAAACTGATTTGCTTCACATTTGCCGTGATCCGTGAAACACAAAATTGAACATTTTTAGCACCCCTCAATGAGCAGTTAATAATTGATTTGGTATAATTGATTTCAGAGGCACAATCTCACCATGTCTGCAAAGCGTAAAGGAGTGAGTGCGGAGGAAAAGAGGACTCGAATGCTTCAACTGTTCTACGAAAAACAAGATTTTTTCCAATTGAAGGTAATATTTTTCTATTTATTTTTTTTTAAAGAAGCACCAAACAACCAATGTAAAAGTAATATCGACTGTGTTGGTCTTATGACCAACAATTTTGGATTATTGAACAAACTTTGATCTCCGGGAGTCATCATTTTCAAACAAAAGGAGAAAAATTCTGGCTACTTTCTCTCCCAGCAGGCTTGTTCATGAGAAATGAAAACGAAAAGATCAAAAACGTTACATCCTCTGTAAATGTATTCGAAAAGTCTTCAATTTAAAAGGCACGAAGAGCCTATGAATGGAAGTCTCTATGTACCTATTCTACTGACTACTAATAATAATTATCATGGGAATGCAATCATACAGAAAGTTAAAAATTTAGTACCCTTCTTAGATGTGGCATAACTAATTGCTATGTGGCAGTAGGGTTCTCATAGAGTAAAGATACATTTTCTTCTCTCTGTAAATAATAATTTTCATAGTCTTGTTTCTTTCATCTCGTTTTTTCGATGAATGCCTATTTCATTTTGACTAATTATTACTGTTAATATTCTCTACTTCACCAGGAGCTCGAAAAAATAGCGCCAAAAGAGAAAGGAATCATAGCACAATCAGTCAAAGATGTTGTTCAAAATTTAGTTGATGACGGACTGGTAGACACTGATAAAATAGGAACATCCGTTTATTTCTGGGCATTTCCAAAGTAAGTATATCTTCAAAGTTAACTTGTATTTCTGCATTCTGTGAGTCACTAGGTGCAAATATAACAACAAGAATACTCTGGAACGTTAGAAGAAACTTTAGAAACATCTTGCCTGAAACTTCGACAAGACATGCATCTGCCTCCTGACATCCAAAATCAAAAGTGAAAAATTAAGAAATTCAAAGTAATTTGTGTGTGAGGGACAGTCAAAGGTAGAATTAATTTTTTCATCTAAGAGGAGCTTGTAAAATAGATATTGATGTTATTGTTTAGAGCTGTGGATTATCATTGTAGTACATAGATCCCTGAAATTGTAATTATTTGTTTAATTTTTAGTAAAGCTAAGCACACCCGAAAGAGAAAAATTGATGAACTGTCCGGAAAGTTGGAAGAACGCAACAAAACACTCAAGAGAGTTCGAGAAAATCTGATAGCTAGCAAGGTAAGTTAAGTCGTACATGAAGCAATTCGATGTTAAGAATTTGACAGCCTCATACTTCGAGGTCTTTAGTAAGTCAGATGAGGTGGGTCACTTCCAATAGCAACAGTATTTTGAAAGTTACAGGATCTGTCTCAAATACCTCTCTGCTGAGCTACGATTTTTCATTCTTTCCTCACAATGAATATTCTTTAAACTTCCATTTAAGTTTACTCATTTGTCTTACTAAACTTATTTAAAAATCCATTTATAAGACACCATTTTTATAAATAAAAACGAACAAACAAAAAAAGTAAAGAAAAGTAATTTTTCACTCCAACGAGAATTCCTTTTAAAATGAACACCCAAGGAAATTGAAGTCTAAAAACCATTTTCTGTTATTTTTAATAATAAAAGAAAAAATGAACAAGCTTTCACCATTTTGAGGAGGATGTACCTAAGTATATATCTGATCCTAGAAGAATTAGTTAATTGTTCACTTAATCAGATTTTTATTCATTAATGATAATGATTTGACTGTTCATATTGTTCCTATAGTGTGGCAGAGAAGACACAACTCACCGAACAGAAATTTTAGAAAAACTGAGCAATTTGAAAAGTAGAGAGACTGAACTGAAGAAAAAAATCCAGTCTTATCAAGATTCCGATCCTGAAGTCATTGAGCAAATGAAAGCACAAATCAAAGTGAGTGACCGATTTTAAACCCTCTCCTTTCAAGTGTAGTAAACTTTGTTCTCAAGATAATACCTTACGACCAATTAATATTAATCGCTCACCTGTTGTCTCTATTCCGATTAACATTTTTATTACATTTCTGAGGTTGAAATACAGTATTGACAGAGATAATTATCTTAGGGTATATGCCTGAGAGTTACTATCTCAGAATTTTACTACTTCTCCAAGAAACCAAGTTCCAATCATGACTGAGTGCCAATGTAGCACCAGATTATTCTATAAACTTTTCGAGCCAATGAGGTTTTTTCCTCATGGAAGAGTGCCATAAGACCAAATGTTTTAATACATATATTTTACAGCAGTAAGCTATGGTTACCGAAGGTTATTGATGAGGCATGTCTGGTTGCACACCTTGCCCATGTGTCCTTCATATTCAGACAATCTTATACACTAATCATCGTTACTGTCAACTTTTTTACATCTTTCAGGAAGCTAAAACAGCAGCCAATCGTTGGACAGACAACATATTTGCTCTGAAAAGTTGGTGCAAAAATAAGTTCTGTATTGATGGACAAGTTCTCGATAAACAATTTGGCATTCCAAGTGAAATGGATTATCTAGATTGAAAATGGGCGTACCTCACTCATGTTTGATTTTCTCCTCAAGTACTACGACTCCAGATATTTTTATTCCAAATTGTAATAGAGTAAGGAAATTGGAATTTTTGAGTAATTCTTAATGGAATTATTATTTTCTTTGCTATGTTAAGTTGTAAATAATAAAATAAATTTTATTCTGTTAAGTATGACTTCCTGTCACCATTTTTATGCTGAAGTCGAAACATGCTACAACTAAGTACAACACAACGTCACCTTCCAGCCAAAGTATTACAAGTGCCATCGCTGGAAAATTGGAATATAGAAAGTCCTGAATGACAGGAAAAAAACAGGAAGAATGAAGAGAATTACGATGCCACTATAATTCCAGTTCACTGTATTTAGCGAGTGCCTTCTGGCATCAAGTCGCAATTGAAGCGCAAGGGGCAGGCGGGGCTTGTTTGAATTGTGAAGTCTTAAAATATCCATTTTTTATTTTCTTTTCACGGAGAGAAGGAATTGGTAATATTTATAGAATTTACCATTTAGAACATTATGAGGCCAGAGAGAATGTTTATTACAATTTTCATCAACTATTCACATCCACATTCCTTAAGGTCTAGATACACACGCCGCGAGTGAAAGACGAAAGCCAATGGAGAGCCTTGATTTTGATCCATTGACGTCGATATATCAAAATCAAGGCTCTCCATTGGCTTTCGTCTTTCACTCACAGCAATTAATCGCCGTGTGTATCTTATCTGTATTGCCTTCAGAGGGGAATACTGTATAAAATGTCATTGAGGATTCTGAGAAATTGCAACCAGGAAGTCTCTCCTTGAACTCAGTGCTTCAACAGCCTAGAGTGTGTAGAGTCATAATTTAAATGGGAGAGCTGGCGCCATGTTCTAGTTGAAGAGTTCCAAACCCGGTGTGCGCCGAGCTTGGGCCACTTTTTCGACACATATTCGATCCAAAATGGCGATGTGGAATACGTAGTAATTTCTATCTTCTTTGTTTACATTGGATGGCCAGGTCCCTGCGTATCAAAGACGATCGATTACGTATCGAAAAAGTGACCCGGCGTCACACAGGAGTCTCGGAATTCGGGACCCTGAAAATGCGCCAGCCTTCTCACTTACATTACAACTCTATGTGCTCTACGTTCAACAGTGGTATAAATTACAGCCTTTCTCTTCTCGAAGGCAACGGCCACCCTAGAGGAAGAGATAAGCAAATGGGAAAACTTATTGAAGACTATATAGATAAAGTACATGCATTGGTTGATTACGTTCGGGGAAAAGTAAAGTTTGAATAAAAACTGCAGCTTTGTACCTTCCGGAATAATTGCAATGTCTCCATTTATTGAAATTTTAGATTCTCCTTGAAAAGAAAATATAGTAAATTTAGTCACAATGTCTCGAAGGAATAAGTGAAAATACATACCATTCGATTAAAATTCCTTTCATAACATTGACCATTGTGGTGGAAACTCTTTCATACTGACTAACTCGAAAGGTTAATGCCAAACAAACTCCTGCGCTGGAAGATACAATTATACAGCTACTGATATTAGGCTTGTTAGGAAAACTGCTGCAAAGAATTAAATACAAAATGTATTAAAACAGAGATATTTGCTAAATAAAAAACTAGATAGTTAAAAAAGTTCAAAATTTCAGTTTTTACAGAAACACTGATATAAACAAAACATGCCGACTCAAAATAGTGATAATAAGCAGCGGAATCGTATTTGTTTGGTTGCCATATTGTGACATCATCTAATACAATAGCCGGAAACCAATAGAAACCAAATCTGAGTTTCCAACTAACTGATTGGTCGAAACTGTTATATCTCAGTTTTGGCGGGTAAAACAAAACGCAAAACTAGACGACGCGACGACTCAAAACCATTCTCAAAACCCCTTTACTTTCTTACTGTTCGATATCAGTTGCTGATTAGCGTAGACTTTTAAAGCACCCAGGGCATCTCTGTATTTCGAGGATTTTGCCCTAGTGGCGTAACGTGCGTAACGCGCAACCCCGCCGTAAAATAAATAGACTAACGTTAGTCTATTTATTCTATGACCCCGTAGACCTTGCTATGAATGGAGGGAGGGTCATACGCCAACGAGTCCTCCGTCACAAGAATGTTTTCCTCTTTTTTTTTCATGTTCCTTTTAAATCTGATTTTTGGTTTTGGCCTATAACGCTAGGGCTTGCCCTTGGCGTAGGGCCGCTCTGATTTTTTCTCGTTAGTAGGAGTTAGATAGTACCTGAGCTTCTATTTTAACTTATCACTTGCTGGAGGAATATATGGTCCTCCGATTCGATTCGATGGTATCGTGGATGTTTTTCTTTCTCTTTTAGTATTTTGGGCCTCATGTGAAGTTTTTTGGAGACCCTTGGCGCCGGAGGGGAAGTGGGGCGGGAAAAGCGGGAGATACAGAGAGGCGGATGAGGATAAGGGACTTATATCCGAAAATAAATGAGGATTTTTTTGGAGAGGGGGGAGGGGGCATTCCGATCGATTTATGGAGCTGTCAATCGGCTCACGGATTTTCTTCATCGATTCATGGGATTGCCGATCGATTCTTAGGGTTTGTCGGTCGACTCACGGGCCAAGAGGGACTCACGGGTTCGAGGATTTAGGGGGTGGCCGCGGCCCATGGCGGCAAATTTAGGGGGTGGCCGCGGCCCATGGCGGCAAATTTAGGGGGCGGCAAATGTTGCAATTTTTTTAAATGTAGCTATAAAGAAAAATCGGATTCAGAAAAAAGAATTACAAACGAGAAAAGGTGACAAAATCTCTCATTCCCTTAGAGTATATCTCTAATTTTGACGTCCATTTCCTTAGAGTATATCTCTAATGGACCACTAGACAAGGTACGAATTTCAGCATTCTGATACATGTTTCTAAACCAAATTTTTACGTAAAACACGATTCTTACAACGAAAATTACCGAAATCAATACCTTACGAAGATATTTAATGATTCTTAATGCGTGAATTCAAACCACCCGCTCATGAAAACTCAATGCTCTACGTGATTCACATTGACCGCTAAACGTTATCATGACAGTCTCTGCGATATAAAAATCTGGCAACCTCGATCAATCTTGACCTTTTGGCTCAGCTATAGCAAATTGCTTATAGTTTGAACAACACATGGTGGGAAATGAACATTGCTCGATTGAGAAGATCGCTGAAACCGTTGTAGTGTGCGATTTGACTCACGTAGAGCTTTGAGTTTCTTGGGAGCGGGCAGTTCAAATTCCTCGTAACCAATGTGTAATAAAAACGTTCATATCTTCGTTAAAAGTTGGTTTCAGTAATTTTCGTTGTAAGAATCGTGTTTTACGTAAAATTCTGGTTAAGAAACATGTATCAGATTGCTTAATTCGTACCTTGTCTAGTGGTCCATTTTGACGTCTTTCTGTGATATATACAGCAGCTTTAATTAGTCGAGTTAAGACTAAGAGAGAAACCAAACACGGAATCTGGCCTGGAACGGCGCGGCGTAGAGAGCAATGATGACGAGAACTTGAGACGAAAAGGAGAAACCCTCGGCGCGGCGCGACGGTCGGCATGTAACACATATTAGCGCCTACAAGACACTGCATGAATACTTCACGCATTGCGTCAAAGACAGTGCGTGGTCGCTGCGATCAGTGGCGTGCGGCGTGAAACGCATAGCGCCTACAAGACTGCATGAATACTACACGCATTGCGTGAAGCACAGTGCGTGCAGCAGCGGTCGGCGCGAAACGCATAGCGCCTACAAGACTGTAGGAATACTTCAAGCATTGCGCCGAACACAGTCCGGTCAGCGCGGCGCGGCGGCGGAGGTTCAAATTATTAAACCACATTTCTGTTTGTTCTTTTATAATTTTTTCGTTCATTTCATACAAATGGAAGGCCTTGTCCACACAGAGATAGGTTTACGGAACTTAACTTTCGCGCCAAGTTCCGTGAACTTTTGCTAGTGTTGACAGGGCTTTCGCAAAAAATGTGTCCAACACGAGTAAACGTGTCTTATGCACTCCTCCCCCTCCGGCACGTTCACTTGATGGTTTTTATGGATGTTTCAAAACGAATGAGAAGGGGGCGGTTAAATACAGGCGGCCCATTGGCGGCAAGTGAGTAAATCCGGCCCTGCTCACTGGTTTTGTCGATCGATTGACGAGTTGCGGCCCTTTACTGACCTAAGAACGACAAATGCAGCAAAATCGTTGAGTGAACACTTCCGGTAACATTTTTCAATCACGCGCATTCCAACATATTTGGTGTCGCGGAGGACTGGAAAAAGTCCAGTCAGAAATGCCCATCAACCCACAGTCAGCTTAGTAAGGACCGAATGCTTACGCGTAGAAAAAAAATCTCTCAAGTTACTAAAAGCCTCTCAAGTTGGACGGCTCGTCCAGAAATTCTCTTAAAAAACAAAGCTGCCGCAATATTTAAAGATTTTATCGTATTGGATATTTTTTTCATTCCTTTTTCACGTCATCTTCTCATTAAAATTTAGCTTTCGATAGTCTATCCCAATAGTGCGGGTCAATATTGTTACCTACGATAGTAAAATGGAATTAGAAAAAGAGAGAAAAGCCACGGGACGCTCTTAAAAAGAGCCGTCCGTTTAGCTTTTGATTCATTATACATTCTAGCGGAAAATCGTCGCCCACATCGAAAGAATTCTGAATTCTGATGCTAAATCGCTACATGTCGATTGTGAAACGAGAAAAACACGTACTTACCTCGCTTTGCGGCACCGCAAACTTCCCACTACATGTGATTTACATTTTTCCTGGTTCAATTAGATAAAAACGCATAGGTATCTGCATAACAAAAAAAAAAACTATACTGTCTCATATCGATAGACAAAGTGCTAAACCATGTATATCGGTTTACACCGTTGTAGACTTTTTTCTTTGGAAAACTAGACAATGTAAGATCTTGAAAAATTCCTCGATTGTGCTTTTCTATCGGCAAAATATTCTCTATAAATTTCAGGCCATTAAGTAGGAAAATTCTGTATTTTCATGTTATAAAGTCGGTTTGTTTTTCTTCGAAATACTTAATAAAAAAGGAGCATACATTTTGAAAAACCCCACTGGAGGTACGTAATTTCGCAATGTGGCCATCGATATATCTACAGCAATTCGCAGAAAATGCGTATCTCCGATTGCGATATTGCCAATTGTCACTCACGTTTTATTTTCACCGAAGAAATCTACTCGCCAACATTTCCTTTGAAACTTGTGTGAGTTCTCTTCACTATTTCAAAAATATTCACAAGAAATCGAGGAGATATTTCGGTTTTATCGTTTATAAAATGAAATATAATCGGAGATTTTCAAAATGTTCCGACGGTGATGCGCATTTTCTGACCTTAGCTATCCAAGTGAAACTTTGTGACGTTGGGAAATTCAATTAAGTTGCTGAGGCGTTAACCCCTACGGTTTTTGATACATCTTTACGTTGCATTTCTCTACCTACCCGCTGATCTTCGATATTTACCTTTTTCGAGCTTTTGAGTCGCCGCAATAATATGGAGAATAAACAAGTTCTCAAGAGCTTTCATCGTACATCGATCGTTTAATTGCGTCATTGAATCATAAAACTCAATGAGAAATCTCGGATGGTGCAAATGTATGGACATTTTAATTGGCATTGGGTTTGCCTATACCTTCAAAATGAAGGCGCCAACGCGGCAGGAGGACTTATTCTGCGCATTGTGCACGCACAGCGTGTAATTGGCCAATGACCGGACGCGTTGAAGAAAAGAGAGAAAAAACCTGCGACGAAAGCAAGGCTGTCACATTGTAAGGTAAAATAGGATTCGTCACGGGTAAAGTGACCTACCTCTACGAAAATGGAGGTTTTTCCAGTGGAATGAGGTGAGCGATTTCTGCCGATTTCGACCAATCAGATTTTGAGATTTCAACGAAGAGCTGTCGCTGGTGTCCTAAAGAATAAGTAAGTTGCGAATGGTAGAGCCACATTTTTTGCCAATGGAGGGCGTGAAGTATCGCGCGGAGTAAAAACTGGCGATTCGATGCCATGGGCAATTCCAATTGGGCATGGCAGGTTAAAAACAGCTTATTTTCAAAATACGCGCGTGCTGATGACCGATAACTTCGAACCGCCTTATCAATGACTCAATATTTAATTTTTTGGTCCTTTGGCATTGATCGGTCGTATTAAGACCTAACGGACTTCCCCTCCTCTTCTCTCGCGTTAAGAGGGACCTGAAGGGTTATCCCTCGCGTTGATAGTTGGATCGTTCGGGGGATTCGTTCCTCGACATGTTGACATTGCCACCCTTCCAGCGGGATATCTCCCCCTCCTTTATTGGGAAGTGACATTTTTCGTCATATTCCTCACTCAGGCTACAAAACTGCTGGCACAATACAACTTCACGTCCTCTACTCACTCATTTAGCAAAAAAAAAAAAAAAAAATGTGTTAAACTACTCATAACTTATTCTTCAGAACACTCAGGAGCGTTTTCTGTCAAAATTTCAAAATTCGATCTTTCGACGCGTCTCAAGAAAAATCGCTCCTTTGAAAAATTTTCCCCCGCCCAAGTGGCACATAGTGAAACGAAAATGTTGAAATTAAATCGCAATTTGATTTCAATAAAATTGTAAAAAAAAAAAAAAAAAAAAAAAAAAAAATCGCAATTCCATTTGATTTTACTGCAATAAGTTTCGATAAATGGGCCCCTTCAAATAAGAGCTAGGCAACAAACACAACACTCAGTGGAATTTCAATATTTTTACCGTACAAATTCTACTTATTGCAATCAGTGCTACTTGCTACTTGGGCGGTAGTTAATGCCCCGGCCCCCTCTCCCGTGACAGCCATAAATGCTGATTTCAGCACCATGTGGCAACCGTAAACGAACCGTAAGCGCTGAAGTCGCGACGCACGACCCCCCGCCCTTCCCCCTCATTTTCGGTCATCTCCCCCGTTCGGTTTCTGGAGCTGGAGACGCGAATAGACTGCTCACCGCTCTGCGCCGGCCCGGTCGAGTCCGCTCCTCGAGTCCTCGCCCAAGTTCAATGTCAAGTCGTCAGCACCTTGAATTCGTTTTATCATCAAACCAGTTTCGGCTCTACGAATGTCGAATTGCGGCAGTCCGGTGCCGTTGTCGAGTCCGCCAGTGCGATGTGAATGCACCAGTGCGTGCGTAAACTGTGCAGCGAAACAAAAATTGTGTTAGGTACCAGCGCCCTTCGAACATGGGTGTCTTCGAGTGGATCGGTTTAGGTTATGTTTCGTACCTGTTTCTGTACGCCGTTTTCCTGTGCTTGTCGGACTGCGATCTCGGGCTCCTATTGGCCACCAAGTTCGGGAAAGGCATCGGTAAGACTTGTGGATGCAATTTTATGATTAAATCGATTATCGATGCCTAGCTAAAGTGCAAAACCACGTATCTCCGTTTGCGACGTTGCAGATTTCCTGTCATTGTTTAATTTTTCTTTGGCAAACTGGTCAACACAGTTTCTTGAAAACTTCCTGGATTTTTCTTCTTTACTAACAGAATATTCTGTAAAAATTTCAAGCTATATAGTTGACTTGTTTCTATTCGAAAAAATAAAATAGGGGCAGAGATTTTGAAACACCGCAATGGAGATACTTGCTTTTACACTTTAACCATTGGGACAAATATTTAGGGTGATCCATAAGGCCCGCACTATCAGCACCAGGCATCATCCCTGTTACTTTTGAAAAAATTGAGAAGGGCACTAGACAACAAGTAAAGTGATGCCAGGTCAAAGGAAATGACTTTTGAGAGCTCCCAAAATTTTAGGGGGACCATTCTGAAAAGGGACAAGAAATTTAGGCGTTATAGATACAAGATGCGGTACTTCTGGATCACCCTGTAAATCGGAATGGAGGAGCGAAGGCTGCGAAGAACCACGTATGAGCCTTCAGACGTTGCCAGATTTTCATCGACAAAACACGAATTTTCGGGAAAACCGTTCTTTCAATTTTTCAGGAAATCTTGTTCGCGGTTTGATCCGAAGTTTCTGAAAATTTCAAGGAAGAAGGTTCTCTTATAAGTTGTTTCAAAGATAAATATTTACTAAGAAGAAATTTTGCGATATTCGATTGCTCTTAAGACATTCCTCCTCACTATGGAAGCATTTACACTTATTGAAATTTGACCACGCAGTTATACTTATGCAATCGGAAAAAATGGACTGCTGAGAAAGATTATAATAAAAAATAAACAATTAGAAAAACCTGTTTGACAACGGAGTAATCGAATTCTGATCGAAGCATTCGGCGCGTTAAGATGTGAGACCACATATCTCGGTTTAAGACGCCGATGAGGATTTTTTCGTCAATTCACCACTTTTTGAAAAAAAATTTGGCCCCTCCGAGAATTTTGCACGAGCGAATCTAGTAATTTTCACACTATTTTTTTAAAATACTAGAGGGCTCCGCCCCCTGGCCGCTCCGCGGCCCAACCCCCTCGTATATTCTGTCAATTCGTTATGAAAATATCACTTAATTTTTTTTAATTTACATTATTCTCGTAAATTGTATTAATATTAATACTGCTGAAGTTCTGTTAAGTGCTTATTCATTCAAAAGATCATCTTCAATTTAGCTATAAACTTACTTCAATTAAGGTTGGAGTTTTAAAAAAAGGTGAATAATCAGTTTGAAACGGTTTATATGGGATAAAATAAAATGGATGGAAAGCAAATAGGATAGAATATAATATAATA
>NW_017553907.1:1403592-1416920 GCF_001854935.1 Bemisia tabaci
TCCTGTTATCCCGGTTTATTAATATAGGTACATCCCGTTTTTCTAGGACTATCCTGTATAGGTAATAATCCTCCCTTTTATCCTGGTTATTAGAAGAAATACATCCCATTTTTATACCTGTCTACCTATCAATAATTCCTTTACGGATGAATACATTTAAATTTCCCGGGGATTTTCAATGACGTTTTCTGATTGGTTAATGAAAGACCAATGAGAATGCGAAATGACACGGACGTACACACAAAAAAGGCCTTATTTTTTTTTACTATAGTAAGATAAGAAAAGGGTGGCAAAAATGCTGTACGTTTTTTCGTAGCCTCACGACTCATTCACAAATTTCGTCTTCAACCTCTCGAGCGAGCGCAAATATTTACTTTTTTTCTTGACTCATCATGCCATTTTGGAGAATAGCGCCCTATGAATATTTGGATGTTGCCAACTCTCTCCCAATAAATAGTAAAATTTCCAGAAAACTCGCGGGTTTCGTCAAATTTTGCGGAAAATTTCATTCGGAATTCAAGAGCTTGAAAATCAAAGAAAATACTTAAATTCATGACTCATCTCGAAAATGAATATTTGATTGAAAGAAATTCGAAAATACTCGAATGTTCATACATAGTGTTCTTCGTTAGAAAAGCAGCGTCTCTCTGTATTTGTGTTGTTCGCAACGAATTAATGTTTCAAAATTCTCGCAAGCGTGCTAAATATTCATTTATTCAGAGAACCGTGCTGCGACGTGGGTTTGATTACCCTCTCTTGCAAAAATGTCTCGTCATCAACGATTCCCACTTCGTGCTTGCAGATCCTGATATTGGAACATTTCTCGAATAAAAATTTCAACAAAAAATCAAAAAACTCGAAATTATCCGATGAGTTTACACTTACCACTTCAGTCATAGAGTATGATTGCGTCATTCTTAATATGTTGGAGCGCCTTCAATTTCTTATGATACTGTGCAATACATCTGGTGTGAAACAGTTGCTTCAGATGTCGTGGCACGCTGCGGCGCGGCGGGCGGGCAGCCAGCGCTGAACGCGCATTGGCGCCTTCAAACCTAACAGGGATACTTCACGCATTGCGCAATGTGTGAAGTATCCCTGTTAGGTTTGTCGGCGCCAGTGCGTCGCCGCTCCGCGTTGTGTGAGGCTCTAATATTTAGTCTCGCCGATTCAGCGTTTTTCGACTCATGATTTTGAAATGTTTACACACTCTGTATGGATTATTCTCATTTTAATTGATGAATAAAAAAATGTTTTAAAGGAAAATATAATGTGTGTTTTGTAAATATTAAGGTAGTTCCATATCAAACTTAATGATTTCCAAAGCACACGAATTTCTACACAATTTCTTATAGCCTTTTATAGCCAATGGCGATAAAGTGTAAAGCCCGGCGATAGGAACCCTATTGCCCGACTGTATACTTTTTTATAGCTTCGTATAGCCCAGCTATATGATTTGTTCCGCTTTCTACAGCCAGCTATATGATTTTCAATAGCTTTCTTTAGTCGACTTTAAGAACTCCTATGGTATTTTGAAACGCAGCTCCTATCGCCAATTTTTACCAGGGAATGTGCAAGAGGATGTCCTCTTGCACATTGCTTTTTATTGAAGCATAGCCTGAGTTTGCATATCATTGTGGTGAAATTCGGCAAATTTTTTATTTGATTTCATTATGAGTAGCCAAAAATCGACTACCTAATTTTGGAAATTGAAATTGCGTGCACTCCTACCTTTATTATTACGTAAACGTCACAAACGCCCAGTTTCCATGAGCACAATTCTCACCTTACCACGCCCCCCTTCATAGCTGGACCATGCATTTAACTCCATAACGAGAGGAGGGGAAGGGGGGGGCAGATAGTGAAAATTCTCCAGTAACACCGCACCCTCCCACAGCTTCATAAAAACGTAAATAAAAACTTGACGAGACGATTGAAGAGGAAAAACGTGTTTGAAATGCAAAAAATGAAATTATCCGTGTAAATTGAGGAAAACATTTATTGAACCAATTTTGGACGGGCGATCATAAAATTCATTCGGCATGTGATTATTTCCCATTGGCGCACAGTGGATCGAGTCAATCAAAGAGGTCGGACATGAAAATTTTGACTAAAACTGCAAATTTTGATGTTTATTTCGTCACATTTTAAATTTCTAGGGGTGCTTACAGTAGAAAATTTCTTAAGGAAACCAATAGACCCACTTTTAGAACCTCAAAGCTTTGTATAAACGAAGATACAAGCGTTTAAAGTTTCCAGATTTTGTCCGCGACTTCTATTAACTCGATCCACTAGGAGGCTTTTGGATGATATGGCGCCTGCGAGCCAACGTGCCAAATTACTACGCGCAACTATTCGGGCTCCCATGCCGCCCATATTGCCATCATACTTATTGAAGGCGAACTCTACCGAACGAGACTCGCAGTGAGAAAATTGATCATCGTGTGTACTCTGCCTTATCTTTAAGCCACAATTTCACGCACGTCAAAAAGTGAGTCTCACTTTTCGAAAGAGCAGAATGAGCCGACGATTTTTAACTTGCTACTTCATCAAGTGTTGAATTATTTAAGGATTTCAATATCAATTTTAAATGACTATTAGAACATGATCATCAATTGGTTATTTTAAAATAAAATTTGCCCGACAAAGGAGAGCCCTCCATTCCGTGATATTAAAACGAGCCGCCAATTTTTAACAATGCGCCTGGAATAATTCTGTCATTTGAGCGATAACTATTCGGACACGGCTGTCATGGGGTTGCATATTCATCTATTTGAAGGTAAATTTTTAGAGCGAGCGTAATGCCATGAGGGTTGAGGAATTAGGTATATCATTGCTTTTCAATGAGGCCCGGTGCCACACTTCATTCATTGCGTCTTACATGCACCTCTATATTATTCATATTTTACTGCTNGGGGGGGCTAAGCCTCAAGACTACACAGCAGCCCGATCCAATGACTCCTCCTTACAACTCGTCTCTCGGTACATACCTCGGGCAAAAAACCTTCTTTCATTTTCCAGATAAGCTTCCGAAAAGAGCGAATGTGTCGAGGATTAGACCTTCCTAAAATCCACTTATTCTGATAAAAAGTAGATGTCAAATATTTGATAGATCTTGGCTGGATATATCGCGCGCACGGTTCTTTTAACACTCAAAACGGAGAGGGCGGGCGGCATCGAGCAGTCGTTTCCTCGCAATGATAAGTTCATAGGAAATCATTTAATATTTCACGATTATAATTCACGCATTCCTCTATCTTTTACAGGGAAATTTAACAAAAAAGTAGTCTGGATCACCGGAGCATCAAGTGGGATTGGCGAGCACTTGGCGTTGGTTCTTGCAAAGGCCGGAGCGAAACTCGTGCTGTCTGCTCGAAGTGAAACTAATTTAGAAAGAGTTAAGCAAAAATGTTTAGGTAAGAACTGAAAACAAACCCCGCGTACCTAGATATAACTCGTCTGAGCGTGCATTAGATTCATTTCCATTTTGTCTCGTTAATGAGAGGCTCATGTTCTAATGTTCAGTGCGCAGTAAGAAGGTGCTTCGTTTGATAACCTTCATGAGTTATCAACAAACCAGTAGCGTGGCATGTTTCGCGATGTATCGATTGATCTGCCATTTAAACCTATGGGAAAAGATCGATAAACAGGGTTCCCGTAGCGAACAACTTAATAATCGATTATTTTCCATAGCTTCATTCAAGTAGAGAACTATCGATAATCGAACGTTCACGCCTCGCCACTTCGAAACCAAATGTTTTAAATGAAATTGATCATACTTATTTAGGTCAATTATTCTCGATCATCGCTCCACATGTACGAAAAATAAGACTTGAAAGAAACATTATTTCTTTAGGTACGGGCACAGGGTGTTCCATATATAACCAAGTAGCACAGATTGCAATAAGTGGCAATTACATTGTAAAAAATTGCAATTCCACTGAGTGTTGTGTCTGTTGCCTAGCTCCTATTTGAAGGGGCCCCGTTTATTGAAACTCATCGCAATAAAGTTTAAATAAGTTGCAATTTTCCTTTCTTTCTGACACATGGAGTTCATTTTGTTGATTGTTTAAAATTGGCATAAATGGACTAAATGATGTAAAAATATTGTAAATGAATGATAAAAAAAAAAAAAAAAAAAAAAAAAAAAAAAAAAAAAAAAAAAAAAAAAAAAANGGGGGGGGGGGGGTGTCACTTTTCAATTAATACCAACTAACTTTGGAAAAGGAAGTTCTTGAGTTCAAAAACTCCAGGGTTGAGCACACTTATTTACGTAGTACATTCAACTTTTTTATTTTTGTCTCCTTTTCCCTCACAGGAGCAGATGGAATTACATCAGAGGATATTCTCATTATACCAATGGATGTCACTGATTTCAGTCAGCATCAACAGCACTTTAACAAAGTATTGAGCCATTTTGGTCAGGTAAGACTATATTATGATTACAAATTAGCTGTAGATAATTAACTTGTCTTTTAAGGGTGTTGCTATGTCCTCTAATTGCTGTTTTTTTCCCCCCTTCCATTTTTTCATTTTCTAAACCTAGCTCTGTTTCTCTGATTCAATGTAAAAAAATCACATATTTCATTTTAAGTACATTCTGTGAAGAGTTAGATACCTACATAATTCCAAAGTAAATTTTAAAAAAAAATTGGAGAGGATGCACTGTTGAAAAATATTATGAAAAAAAAAAAATAAAAAAAAATAAAGAGAGAGGCACGCTCAAGTTTAAAGTGAAAAGTTTTTTTAAAGTTATTTTTCCCGAGATGTAGGTGCATTCTTTTCTCGACTATTTTGCAAGTTTCTTATAATCTCACGCCTTCATTGTTTATCTTTATGAGAAGTAACAAGTGCGGATAATGGGATATTGAAATGCTCATAAAAAATATATTTACACAGGTGTTAAAAAATATTTTTACTTGATTTATGTAAAGCGATTCCTTTCAAAGTTTTTTCATCTGTTTCCAGTTGGACATCCTTGTAAACAATGCCGGTAGATCACAGCGAGCAAGCTGGGAGGACATTCAATTGGATGTGGACAAACAAATGTTTGACCTAAATGTTTTTGGAACAATATCCTTGTCTCGGATAGCAGCAAGATACTTTTTAGACAGAGGATCTGGTCATATTGCAGTGACATCAAGCATAGCTGGTGTTTTGGGAGCACCTTTCTCTGGCAGTTACACCGCAACTAAACATGCTATTCATGGTTACTTCAATTCTTTACGTCGAGAAAAATTAGGTACAAATCTTGCCATAACACTGTTGTGCCCAGGCCCAACATTCAGCAATTTCCTTGCTGAAAGCTTTACAGACAAACCAGGGGAGAAATTTGGGCAGCCCCAATCTGCAACAGATCGCAGAATGACAACGGAACGCTGCGCATACTTGTCCGCGATAGCGATTGCAAATGAACTGAATGAGGTGTGGATGGGGCTCTTTCCGCTTTTACCTCTTGTGTATATTGCTGTATATTGTCCTGTGATAACTAACTCGCTTGGTAGATTTGTTGGAGCTAGTGCCTTGCAAAAACTCAGGGATACAAAAGTAGCAGTAGATGAAAGCAAAAGAAATGATGCATCCAGTTAGGTGCTTCTGAGAAAATTGCACTACAATTGAGCCTGGCTCAATCACTCAGAGGTAGCTTGACTGTATTGAGTACCTACTCACACATTGCCCACTTTCTTCTACTTCATATTTCTGACAGAAAACTAAATGATGCAACTGTTAGAATATCACCGCACCGCATCAGCATTATCAACAAGTGAATCTGTCTCACTCTCATTAACCTTAATTACTTGATCGACAAGATAATAGAATTGAAACGCTCGCTTGTAATTTTCTTCCAACTTGTTCACTCTGTACTTCTCCTTGTAGTAACTCCTTTGTGGAAAGATGAATAAATAAGTCAATATTAAGTATGAAGTCGTTTTTAATAAGAACCAAGATCCTGAAGATTCTAACAGCAACATTTCGCCTTGGAATAGAGGGAGTATATATAGACAGTGACACTGCAAAAATATGTATCTCAGTTTGCAACGCTGCAGACTTCCTTTCATAGTTTATTTTTCATGAAGAAGAATACTCAATGTAATTAATTGAAAATCTCTCTGGTTTACCCTCACTGTGTGAAAAATATTCTGTGAAAATTGTGAGCAACAGTGTTGGTTGTTCTCCTTTGCAGTAAAATGGAGGAAAAGATTTTGAAACAGTGAAAACGAATTACGCGTTTTTACAGTTTCATTGTCACCATCCTTTATCATTACCCAGAAAATTTCAAGGCATTATGGGACTTAGTTTTCAATTAGAATATGAAACAAAAGAGGAAGTCAGGCATCAAACAGCCTGTTTCTAGGAGTTCCCAGCTGAGACACTCAAAATTTTTCAGGAAACCAAAAAAAAACTGAGTTTTTGATTCATGGGGGCTATTATTCGGCTTAAAAGTCAATTTCAAAAAAAAAGACCTGAGTTGGGTGCTTTTCAAACCAAGACAGAAAATTCACAAATTTTCGAAAAATCGCTCGATTCAGATTTTGTACAGTTTGTAACAGGAATTTGTTCCACAGCTACATTGTAGACACTGAGTTGAAGGTTTGTACACTTCATAACATTTTTCAATTTTCTTCTCTGATCGCAAGCTATATCTCTCCCCCCCCCCCCTAAATTCTTTCATTTCAGAGGCAAAACTTCAGTTTTAGTTGAAAATGTGGTTTGCTGGGGCAGATCCTAAGATTTTTTCAGTAATTTTTCCACAATATATCAAAAGATTAAAAAAAAAAAAAATCTTTTCTTCTGTCGACAAGAAATTTTCTTGTCTCATGATGATTCTCAGAATTTCATAATAAACAACTTTTCATGCAAAGAAGTAGTTAACTTCATGGAACATTCATGGATATTTTTCATACTATTAGCTGTACCTTATTATAAGTAACAAAACACTCTTCACTTCTCAAAATTAAATGCATGATTTGACCAAGACATACATGTAAATAAGAGAATCTGCTCAATTCAATTTACTTGTTCTATCACTAATTACTAAATGTTCTCAATATACAATTGGAAAGATTTGCACTATGACATTTTGAATATTGTAAAATTAACCCATACTTTAAGACTGAGTTACTACTACTTTTTATGCAAATCTGTAAAATTCACTGTCACACTTAACTTCAGGTATGCATTCTTGAAATTTTTCTTTGGTAGAAGTTTACTTTGGGTACCTGCTACCTATCTCTTGGTTAATGTTGAGTTTATGATCAAATAAATTTGCGAGAGATATAGACTTTTTGTGATAACTGAAATAATTAAATAAATGGGCTTTTAAAATAAGAGATTTTTGTCAGGGGAATTTTAATAAACTTCCTCATCTTTATTTAGCATAATAAAGTTTTTTACTCTTTTTTAATATGCGTTTCACTAATTATACAAAATGATTGACCCAATTATGATCAACCTGAGGTATTTTCTTTTCTTAAGAATCCTTTATAATAAATATTAAATGGAAAAGTAAAATGTAATTTTAATGATACTTCTTGAATTTTTTTCGAAGGAAAAAAGATAGAAAATAGAAGGATCAAATTTAGAAATAAAACCATTATATTACAAGATAATTCCATTGCAGATAAATAGTTTGGTTGAATTTCTGCACATTTACTCGGACAAATCAACAGGTTTAGGATCCTCAGCAATGGTTTTCCTAAAATCTAGCCGGCGCCTCTCTTGGCCTTTTAAAATGGCTGCTTTAAACAATTTACAATAGAGCTCTTGACTAACAGGAGAGTCATCATTTCCAGGGACCGGGTAGGTGATAAGCCTTGGGTCACAATTTGTATCTACGATCCCAATTGTTGCGATATTCATTTTAGCTGCCTCTGCGACACCTCTATGCTCCTCCAAAACAGTTGAAAGAGTGTTAAAGAAAATACACAAATCAGGCAACCTGGTGATACCATTGAATACAGTTGTTGAATTTGAGAACAATCCTTTCTGAAACAATCGTGTGTGCGCATACGCACCGCATTCTTTGGCAGTGGCTTCAATAAGATGAGCATTTTGAGGAGTCTGTCCGATGAAAAGTATAATCCCATCTCTGTAAGCGATGTGAGCAGCTATGTTTAGAGCCAGACGCAAGTGTTCAGCGGTTTTGTCCAAATCAAAGATGAGATGTTCCAAACGCGAGCCGAAAATGTAGGGCCTCATAAAATTATTGAGTGAACCCTCTTTGTGACCATAATGAACTCGAGCATCGAACAGGTCATTCATTGTGAATAGACTATGAACATTGAAAAAATCTTCATGCATCAATGGAGAGACTCTCTTGGTTCCTTCTGTAAATAATGAAAATAATACAGGATTAAATTTTATGCTTACAGAACATTATTAAAAAATTTAGACATCTCAATTTGAAACCTTTCAGGGCTAGTATTCTACAAGTGATAATGGAAAAATCTTGGCAAAAGACTATGCACAGAATACCAAGAAATTCGTGTCAGCCAATGGGCCACTAGATAAGGTATAAATTAAACCACTTTATAAAACGTGTCCTCTTCAAAATTTCACCAGGAAAATGAATCACACAACGAAAAGTCTGGAAATCAACTCCTGAACAGGATACAGGTGTTTACTATTAACATTGGCTGAATGGCAAAAATACAAATGACATCATTTGAATAGCCTGACTTCCATTTGTTCTGTGTTGAAAATATTTGTTAAAATCTCTTTCAGGAGTTGGTTTCTGAGCCTTTCGTTGTGTGAAATATTTTCTACATAAGATTTTGAAAAACAGATATGAGGCATTTCCTTCTAATTCTGTGGTATTCTTAATATTTCTTATCTAGTAGCCCATTGCAATATTACATGCCATGATGTTCCCTATGATCTACTGAGAGTGAACAGCTTTTGAAATATAATTTTCTTTTTGCCAATCTTGAAAAAAGCAGGGTTGAACAGTGAATTTTTCGTTACTTCAAACTCGATATCTGGCAGCAACGGTGCAACATCTTGTTGTTGATTTGATCAAACTTTAATTTCCTTGCAGACTAGGAACTTAAGGCTGATGAAAAGAATCAAATTCTTTTGAATGATAACTGTGCGCAGCACCTTGTTCATACAGACAAAGCAACAGTCCCAACCCACATCTTCATTAGAAAAAACGAGTGAGAGAGCCAAAAAGTTCACTTTTTAGTCTTGCTTTTCTCGAGATTAGATCATGGAAAAAAGAATTTTAAAGGCTCACTGTGCTAAAAAAGTTGTAAGGAACATCATATAAATAATATCGAAATTTACCCAGCGCTGAATTTTTTAGTGTTCCATACATGGGTGGTTTTTTTATTCAGTTTGTTGCTACCTAGATTCAGCCAACAACAAACATAGCCAATAACAAATCAGCCATTCAGCCAATAACAAATCAAATTTGATAAATTTGATATGGAAGTAAATTTTGCGATGGGTTTCCACAAAATTCCAAAAAAACAGATTGTACCGGATTTCACAGTAATGTTGCAGGTACTCCAAATCTTTGTATCTGAAGAGAGTCCATAGATTCATGACAATTTACACAAGTTTACACATATTTCTCACAGACAGTAAAAATGTCATTCTACATTTAGCTGTCATGTTTGCACCTCCTCTTGAAACACAAAGAACATAAGCCCAAGTAGCATTTCTCAACCGAAAAATCGCTATATACTGTGATTTTATCAGCAATAAAATCGCCAGGATCATCAACATCTGAGCGATTATCCTCGATCTTACTGCAATAAAATCGCGCTTTTATCGCCCAACAATTTACTTCGATATTTTTTTAATGAAAATCGTGATAAATGGCGATTTAATCTCGATTATATCGATGAAAATTGATCATGATTTTATCAAACCAAAAATTGCGATGTGTAGCAACTTAATTGCCATATATCGCAATTTTTGATGCGGTAATATCTCGATATATTGCCCCCGATATAATCCGATAACCAACCGATAAAATCGCTATTTATCGCCATCTCTGCTACTTGGGAGAGTGAGGGTTCATTGAGTTTGCTGCAAGTGCTCTTGTTTTTTTGGATTAAGGCTTCCTGAAGGGTTAAACTAAAAATTCTGTGGATTTGCATTGATTCTATCTGAATTTGTAGGACTGTTACCTTTGCTGCCAATGAGATCTGAGGTACTTTCTGCTTCGGCAGGCTGAGTTTGTGTTGAATATGAAAGAGCCCATCTCTTTCGAGACCATGAGTTACACTTTGTGAATTGATCTGAAACATTACATCATTAGATTATTTGTGGCTGAAAAATTGAAAAATTCATTTTTTTTCTTTTTTACAAATAGGAATGTGTATTTTTTCCTATCATCATGTTGTAGAAACCTTAAATTTTTTTTAACAAGTTCCATTGGGATGTTGGGAAAGGTCGGACATTGATTCCAAAAAGTGTTGGTCCTGGTATGGCAAGAGTTGCCAGCCGTCCTCCTTTTCCCAAACATGTCCTCGTTTTAGCACCCTGTCCGGGATGTCCAGGGAAGTTCCTAAGACACGCAGGTATGCCCGGGTTTTTAAGGATTTTTCAAGGGTTTTTTTTTTTTTTTTTTTTTTTTTTTTTTTTGCAATTTATTGCTCTCTCTACCTTCAGATTCACTGTTTTGCTGCCTAACCATATCGCAGTCTTAGCTCTACAGTCGCTCTTGCTTTTACTCTTTCATGATTTCTTGGTTGCATTCAGAATCATTCATTAGTGTTTGTTCTAAGTACATTCAAAGCTAAGATCAAACTAATGCCTTTTTGGTCTTCCCTTCAAAAATTAGGGTATGGAAACTCAATATTGCACGCTCTCTGCTCCTTGGCGTGCCATGAGCACCAATTTTTTTAAAAATCGATATTCAGATATGAATTTCAGATTACAGGACTGAACTGTTCTAACACTATGAATTTAAAAACTGAATTTTTGAAATCTTCCAAAATTCAAGAATACCTCACCTCTCAAATTCATTTTCGATATGTAAAAAGTTAACTGACCGTCAAGACATCACGAAGGAGAAAAACAGCCGAACTTTAAACTCATTTCTGCTTCCGAACGGTGGATCAAAACAACATATTTTTGGTCACATTTTTTAATTTATCGCATATGTGGTGCATCTTCACCTTAAATTGCTAAAGAGAAAAAAAAGGGAAAAACGGACAAAATTTGAAGTATAAATGTCCTCCCCTCCTTTTTTTAAAACTTATGTCCTCTTTTTGACGTACAAACATGTCCTCTCTTTGACTTTTAAATTTTCTCCACTTGCCCTCTTCCTTGGATGTGTAAAGTGTCTTATTTTTCGGCTTAGCCTGTCTCTTTTGATAATTTTTGGATATGGCAATCCTGATCTGACATCCAATCGAAGCTCTATGCTAGGAAGACCTAAAAATCCTTGCAAAATCATCGAACGCACTGATAGAATGCAACAGACAATCCATCATCTGTACTTTCGCATTTATTTTTGGTGCTATATTGAGGACAGCTAATCTTCTGTTGCATTCTAGAAGAACGTGAACTTATTTGGCGTTGACTCTACAGATGCTGAACTTAGTTATTATAGCTTTGCATTACGACAAAAGAAAAAATAAGTTACCAGAGATGAGATGAGATTTGAATATCCTGCTGATTCTATTCATTTGAGTAGGAATTGATCGTAAGTATAAAGACCGGGAGCAATGTGAGGATCAAGAAGAAACGAGACACAATAAAGTCACCTAAAAACACCGATGTATAAGAACATTGTACACACAATATTTCAGGGTATACTGATACAATATGAGGTAAAGAACTCGAAACTTGATAGATTCACGACAAATAGTGCAATTAATGAATAATAAATATCAAAAGAAGATATTACTACTTTAGAGAAAGGCGTGGAGTTCATGGGTTCATTTTTTTTTCAATATTACCTCAACCTCACCTCTTCAATTTTGAGGTTATGTTTTCACTGAGCAGGCGTGTCTCCAACGACTGGCGACTGTCAGTGATCCGATATTAAATCCCTAGCGGGGAAGAAAAAAAATCCCTAGATTTCGCTAAAAATCCCTAAATCCCCAGATTTGCTCAAATATCCCCAAAAAATCCCTAGATTTTGCAAAAGACCGCCATTTTTTACGTAGAATCATGACGTCATTCGATGTATCGATTTGCAATATTTAAATCTGATTGGCTCGTTTGAATTTTGCCGCTCTCTGAAAGCAGTGCTAATCCAGACCAATAAAATGAAAGAATAATATTAGTTGAGTTCTTATTATTGTTTTTTTACTGTTGAATGCAGTTGAATGTCAAGTACATCGAGTGACGCAATCGTTTTAATTTCCGGCTTATTTACGGGGAAAATAGTGTGACCAAAAAGGCCTAAAAAATATGGATGAAAAAATATTTTCGATGGTCGAAGCTGGAATTGAGGTTAAAAAGTCGATTTTTGCTTACATTGTCTCATCAAAAAAAATCCCTAGATTTTCTGAAAAATCCCTAGATCCCTAGAAATTCCGGAAAATCCCTAGACATCGGATCACTGGCGACTGTTGGTGTTGCTTGGACGGTCAACCGTTGGAATTCGGCGATTTACCCCGAATCTCCACCGCGGCGGTGCATGTTCGGGGATCGAGCACCTCAACGTTTTCATGTAAACAACTAAGATGGCGGCGCATATTGCGCGGGTGTTTTGAATTTATGGATCGCGGGCAAGATCCACACTTTAAGCGGACTTGAAGCAACCACGTACTTAATTAAAATTTACATTTAAATATTTTTATCAAGTTAATATTAGTTCCTGATAGTCGAATGAAGGAAGTTTTCTCCCGTTAAGACAAAAGCTGCAATGTCGCCGTTTGTCAATGCATTCTAGGAGAGAAAAAGTAGCAGCCAGAAGAATGAGTCTTGAGCGACCATCCTCAGCATTCATTCCTTCTTTTCAGAGATTTTTTGTCATCACTTATCAGGGATGTAAAATGAAATCTAACATGATATGAAAGTACACAGATTTCTTAGGAGGAGTGTACACCACCCATAAAATTATCTTATAATAAAATTAAGAGTTTGACTCTTATTTTGTTAAATATTGAGATTTTCTGATTCTACGCATTTCACGGCCTACTGAGCCTATTGCAGAAGTTATACTTTCATGAAATTTTACCTTATATGAAATTGCATGCAATTTTGCATCTCTGTTCATTATGGAACCCATTCAGCAGGCTATCAAGACTGAGGCTGCTTTAAAAATGTAAATGGTGCTAGCAAGAAAGGGGTTGGGCCTCTAGGAGGAACATATTTTTTCAAATTAAAATTTATCA
Organism: Bemisia tabaci; assembly: GCF_001854935.1. Classification (NCBI taxonomy): domain Eukaryota; kingdom Metazoa; phylum Arthropoda; class Insecta; order Hemiptera; family Aleyrodidae; genus Bemisia; species Bemisia tabaci. The sequence goes on from NW_017553907.1 coordinate 1,416,894, forward strand.
TGAGGGTGAAAATTCTCACACATCAGG
>NW_017553907.1:1426536-1444239 GCF_001854935.1 Bemisia tabaci
GTGACTTGAGGAAAACAATAATGTAATTAAAAACTGAGAGTAATGGGCTCTCCCTTCGATCCATCGGTGTGCATGGTAGGGAAATATTTGGATGCTGTTAGTCACGAGAATGCAAACTGTGGTGTAAATCCTGCTTCCTTTTGATAGTTTGGCACAACTTTGGTGTCCTTTTATCGACGTAATTTACCTGAATTTTGGAATCCGAATTACATTCATTGATGCTTGGGTCAGACTGACCATTTACGTATATGGGTCAGACATGTACACCCGACACCGACTGATAACCTCACTTCTGAACAATGACATCACTTGAACACTTGAAACTAATGAAATAGTGTATCGGGCTCTGGCAGAAGACGTGCGACGTAATAATATAAGTGTGTAAAAATATTAGTTAGCTTCTACAGAGAATTGAACTCTCATATTATATTAAATCATAAATCTGTTCTCAAGTAGTTAGAGTTGGAAGTTGGTATTGGTAACTAGGGAAATTTCGTTCCGGAGACTGGCTGAACTGAACAGAATCGACCAATGGCATTGAACCACTATACCGGATTTTTCTAAAATTCAAAAACATTGTAGCTAAAATTTTGAAAGTTATTTGCCGATGCTGAATTATCCGAGCATTGAAACCCTATTAAATGTGGTATAAATGAAATCCTTATATCCTCAAGCAGGGCCTCTCTAGGTTCCATTAGAATCTGTGGCCGTGTAAGAGAGAAATCTGTTGTGAAAGGTGATCATGTCGGTTTCCCGCTACTGAACGGCCCATGTTACAAAAAATATTTGTCATTTTGGGCCTTTAAGGTGTATCTACAGCTGCGTGAAGTAAGAAATTTCTCCGCGCAGGGGGCGCCACCGCTGTGTTTTAGAGTCCGTACAGCACCACGTGAGTCCTTGAGCTTTTATAAAAGTTGAAGGAATTTCTGTTTAAATCGAAGATAAATAAGTTCTAGCTATAACATTCTTCTTCCTATTGACCCTAAAAACAACGTGAAAAGTTATTTCTGAAGCTCTGCAATTTGATCCCAGAAAAAAGTAGGGTTAAGCATGATGACCTTGATGCAACCAATCGCGCTTGATCGCTCTCAGCAGTTGGCAGATATCTCTCTCCCACCGTGAGCTGTCTCTCTCGCACTTACAGATATCCCGTAAGAGAAACTGGGATCAATTTACAGCTTTTATTATTAGACTTTCAAAGCTCGCGTTTGTTTCTAAGGATTCCAGACGTATGCTGCTAGAACTTATGAGTCTTAGAATTTAAGATACCTATTGTGATATTTAAATAATCACTGATTTCGGAGTCGGATTTTAGCAGCGCGACGTGGTGGATTTTTTCGGAACTACAGCTGAAGATTAACCTTAAGTGCTTATAACTTTTTGAAAACTCAATGGATCTGGATGAAACTTTCCCACTTAGTAGGCCCAATTTAGGTGCGTCAGTAGACACCAAGATCAATGGAATCCGTGCCGTCGTTTGGGCTGCAGTCGAGTTCGAGTCGAATCAATTTTCAGAATAAGGGAGTTACGTGTGTCTATGGTTGGCTGCCACCTTTTTCGTTTGGAGGCTTTCCAGTGTTGTCGAGTTTAGACTTTGTCCGGAGGTGGCTACCGCCACCCATGACTATGGTTTAAGGGAGTTACGTGTGTCTATGGTTGGCTGCCACCTTTTTCGTTTGGAGGCTTTCCAGTGTTGTCGAGTTTAGACTTTGTCCGGAGGTGGCTACCGCCACCCATGATAATTATTGCACTTCAGTGGCGTGCGGTCCGGATAAGCAAGGCAAGCACTGCTTGCCCAAAGATTTCAAAAGAAAGAAGAAAATTACACCTATTAAATGTTTTACATTTTAGCAAATATAATTTATAAAATGTGTTCAGTAAGTAAATTGCATTAAAAACAGAAAGAGAGGGAGACAGAAATACGTATAGAGCCACCTGAGCCACCAAAGTAGGAAAGCGGCAGAGCGGATGGAGGTGCGGCGCCTGGCGCAGCGCGCTGCGCGGCCTGAACACGGGCTAGAGTCCCTTTATACCCAGAGTAACGACAACTCGATTATCAGCTGACTGGCAGCCGACCTTGGCTGGCCATGGAGGCCGAAACTAGTGCACTCAAACGAACGATATTGGGGGATAACGATCAGGAATCCTGCGATGTCTGTCACACAGAAACAACAACATCAACAAATTGATCAATTAAAAAGAAAATGAGATTGGTTTGTGAATAATTTCTTAATCTATTTTCATTTTGGACCGATGGCAAGAACAATTTACTCTTGATAAACCACAATTAGGAAATATTTTCATTATTCTTGTTCACATACGAGGTACCGCCATCTTGGTGCACTAGTTTCGGCCTCCATGAGCGAGAACCAATCAGAATTGGATTTTTTTTTAGGCCACTCTCAGCCCAATCCTGGCCCAACCAAAAGTGAGTTGTCGTAACTCTGGGTATAAAGGGACTCTAACACGGGCCAACTCATGCACTGGAGAATCGCTTGCGATCAGCTGAGCGAAGCTAGGGTAACCTCGAACTCCAGTGCTTATTGCTTTGCTTCTCGCTCCTAGAGAGCTCTAGGAGCGATCAGCGAGGCAATAAGCACTAGAGCTCGAGGTTACCCTAAGCGAAGCGCCACTGCTCAGCGGCGGAATCAAGGCGGGCGGGTGGAGCGGTACGTTCCGAGTCCGAGCCTTTTGTGCGCGATCGCAGCTCGCTTCTCTTGGCCATCTCTTGGCCCGTCACCGCATGCAGCGCGCTGCTTCTGCCTCCGATGCGCTATCTTGTTCCCTCTTTCCGTCGCGGCTGTAATTGCTCCTCCGGAGCAAATGCCTTTATATTCTATAAAATTTCGCTCACTTGGATCTAATTGGTGATGAATAAGACAATTCTCAACCCTGTTTTAAATGCAGAAAGCCCTTGTTTTTGGGGAAATTTAAGTAACTCAAAAAATTCTAAATGCTGTAGAATAAAGACTATAATACCTCAAATAAGTGGCAAAATTAGGAGTTAAGAGTATGGAGCCGTCCTCCAATGATCAATAACATTCGAAACAAGTTGAGTAAATGAAATCATAAATAAGAGAGAAATAGAAACAAAACCACAATTTTTCAAGACGTTCCATCAGATTTCATCCGAAAAATAGAGCAAATAGAGTAAAATTTGAAGAATTTTCTAGGGGGGGGGGAAGGGAAAGAGGCTACGTTAAACCACTCCCCCCCCCCCCCGGATGGCGAACGCTAGAGCTTGCCCTGTCACTGAACCCACCGCACGCCACTGACAGTAGGTAACACTTCAAAGATGTGCGGCATTCAGATTGAATAAGTAAAATTAAAATTTGAAACAAGAGGTTTGCTTGTCCGGTAAATAGTTTTGAGCAAACCAAAATCATGTCTACAATAAAATTGATGACAAAAAAACCTTTAAGTAGTTAGTGTGGGACTGTTGGTCGCAGTCGACTGATGAAAAAGTTGTGAAAAATTTTCTTGAAATTTTCCGGCACTTTAGATCTAAATTCGAACAAAATCCTCTAAAAAAATTGATGTAAAAATACTCGCGAATTTTCCCGAAAATTTGTGTTTTATCAAAGAGAATTTGGCAATGTCTGAAGGATCATACAGCGTCCTTTCTTAGAGCTTTGACATACTACGGAAGAACGCCGTATGAGCCTTACGTCGTTGCCGTACACATTTCCTTCAATAAAAAAAAAACACATTTACTGGGAAAATTGTGAGAATGTATTTTTCCTCAAAATTGTCCGGCATCGTTGTTGGCAAATCAATTTAAATTACATATATATCTGAGAATTGCAAGGATAAATACACGACTTGCCTTAAAAATACATGTTTTGTTCGGGAAAGTATGGAAACTCTAAAATGTTAATACGGTATTCTTCCTTAGCACGGCACACAGTGGATCGATTCAATCAGAGAGGTCGGACACAAAATTTTTGAACAAAACTGCAAATTTTGATGCTTGTTTCGTCACATTTTAGATTTCAAGGGGTGCTCCTGGATCAAAAGCTCACGAGGAGACCAATGGAACCACTTTTAGAGCCTTAAAGTTTTGTGCACGGAGAAAAAAAACTTCGTGCGTGAGGCCCGAAGTTTAGGTCATATGGATCTCTGAAGTTTTCGGATTGAGCATCTGAACACTTTAGGTCCAGCTGCTGAGGTTTGGATCACACATCTGAAACTTCAGTTCTTACCTCTGAAGTACTTCGGTTTTCACATCCAAAAAACTTCGAATCTCACATCCGAAAAACTTTGGTTCTCACATCTGAAGTACTTCAGATGTAAGAACTGAAGTTTCAGATGTGTGATCCGAACCTCGACAGCTAGACCTAAAGTGTTCAGATGCTCAATCCGAAAACTTCAGAGATCCATATGACCTAAAATTCGGGTCCCATGGACGAAGTTTTTTTCTCCGTGAATAAACGGAGTAATAAGCGTTTAAAGTTTCCAAATTTTGTCCGACCTCTCCTATTGACTCGATTCACTGTGTGGCAGAGCAGCAGCATTACGCTAACTACTGCCTAACCAGATTTCCTCCCTATACTCACACATTGAACAGCAGAAGGGTGGAGGGATGAATGGTGCCCGCCTGATGACCTTTGATTTGCATGAAGAAGCTAGCAGGAGGAGAGTCCCCCGATGACTCAATGACTCATGCCCTCTCGACGCAACGGTGCGGGGTCGCGAATGAGATCGCGTTGAGAGCATTTCGATGTAAACTTGTAATAAAAATGTTGCTCATTGTCGGTCGGGAAAAACTGGTGCAGGAGTGAGGAAGCTGAGCCCTTTGTGATTGTTTCCAGTGAGATGTCGTCCATGTACTCCAAGGCGAGGACCGCGATTTTATGGGTGCGCTACGAGCACGTGCGGCGGATCGTCCAAGAGGCCAAAAGGCAGCTCGTGCTCCGGACGGAGACCCCACACTATCGAAATATCCTCTTCCAGATGATACTCCAGTCGCTCTTTAGGGTAACAACGTAAAAAACACTACAGATTTGGCACATACTGTGGGCGAAGAGGTGGTCAAATCTGCCGTGCTAAGGAAGAACGCCATATAAACATTCGAGAGTTGCCAAATTTCTTTCGATAAAATGTTTATTTTTGAGGAAAGTTATGAATATTTTTCAGTGAAATTTTCAGGAACCTAAGGTGAAATTGCCAACAAAATTACCTGAAAAATTAGAAGGAAAATATTCATAAGTTCACCAGGAAATCCGTGTTTTATCCAAGGAAAGTTGGCAACGCCTGAAGGTTCTTACGGTGTCCTTCCTTAGCACGGCAGAAAAAGTGTTGGGTCCACGCTACTATACCGCCGTGCTAAAGAAGAACGCCGTATGAACATTCGAGAGTTGCCGAATTTCCTTCGATAAACTGTTTATTTTTGAGGAAATTTATGAATATTTGTCCTTGAAAATTTCGGGAACTTTAGGTGAAATTGCAAAAACAGTATCTGAAAAAGAAGAGAAATATTTATAAGTTTACTCGGAAATTCGTGTTTTAGAAATGGAAATTTGGAAATGCCTGAAGGTTCACACGGCGTTTCCCCTTGGCACGGCAATATAAGGGGAAAGCAAGGCCAAAAAAGTTCAATTATTGAGTAAAAAATTTGAGCTCTAATGAGTGAAATTGTCAAAATTTTGACTTTTCTGGAATTATTAAAAAAAAGAACACTGATGAAAATTTGCAAAATCACGCCACACAGAAAAATTAATCAATTCTTAAAAACCAAAAAATGCGTTATTACGATTAAATATCACCACGTTATAAAGGGATAGGAATTTTGTTCAAAAATGGCATTAACAAAACCCTAGAATGATGCAACTCTCCAGTGAAAGTTTTAGCTTGAGTTCAAAGATCGTTTTGGCTATACAGTGTTACATAGTTGCAATTGTTTACCATGGAAAAATGCTAATATTTTAGAGTTCCTCGGGTAAAAAAACAACTTTAGTTGATCCTTTTTTTACTTTATGTGGCACAATAATATCATTTGATGATACTGTACCTCAGAAAATAACACGGGATCAGCTAAAGCCCCCCCCTCACCGCCGAGGAAATTCAAAATATAAGCATTTTCCGATCCATATTTTTTTTTTTTTTTAAACCCGCGACGAGCATCTTATACAGGATATTTTGATCTTCAAACTAATCGAACACTCTTTTCAAATCGTATAGTATTTCCTTCTTCTATCCACTACTATTCTTCTCCTTCAAGTATCTTGAGTGGACGAACAATTTTTTAATTATTTTCAGATGGGAGTCGGTTGCAACGTGTTCATCATTGTTACCGAAAAGGACGAGGCCATTGTTCGGGGTTGTTTGGACGACATTGAGGAGGAATATCATACTCAGACAGGAGCGCGCTGTAAATTGGCCATCTCGAAAAATTCCCTACATAAAAAAGAAATTGGTGGGGTCGAGGTGATAACATTTGACGCACGGATCAGAGCACGCAACACACTACGTGCAAGATTGGTCCAAGTCACAGAAAGAATGATTCCGCTTATCCGGTACGGATTGTACGGGTTCAATCCGCATAGGAAATCAATAGATTGATTGGTGACCATCCCAGAAGTATCCCAGAGAATGTACAATTTTAATCAGACACCTTGAGTCTACTTACAATGCAGGATTTAAGAAAGAACCTAACTGCATTGGCGGATCCAGAGATTTGGCAACAATGGATTTCCTCCATTTAAACTTATGGAAATGTATCGATTCTAGAAGGGGCCAGGTGCTCCGAAAAGAATCGATTATTTAGCATAGGTTTTAATGGAGGCAATCTGGTGTTGCCAAATTGCTGGATCCGCCTCTGTCTAACTGTTAGAATGATCGATCGGAGCCGGGAGCTTTGTTCGACTAAAATTCTATCGCCGTTGAATGGACGTGCATGTTCATACAAATGGAAAGGAAAAAAACAAATCTGAGTAAACGCTCGTTTGAAAGCAGAATGTTTGGTGCAGTATATTATTTAATTTAGTCGGAGTTCAAATTGTATAGCTATCCAAATGAAGGCGCACTCAATTTCAATCCCACCCCCTGTTCGGTTATCGAAGCGGTTCTGTTCCCTTACATACGCTCTCGAAGGAAAAAGACGTTGCTACCCGCATTAATTGCGTGTCACTAATTTTTGCGAGTTCGCCTTCAATAAAAATGATGGCAATATGAGCGGTAGATCGCAGTCCCTGGTAAACATTGGCAGTAGAATCTGTGTTCCAAAATACCATAGTCCTACAGCCGGCTGTAAGATTTCCAATAGCTTCTACATATAGCCGGCTGTACAATTTCTTATAGCCTTTTATAGCCGATGGCGATTAAGCAACAGCTAGGCGATAAAGTATATACTAAATGTTACCAATAACGGATGCTAGGACTTAGTGAGTTTTTGGACTACCGCTCTCCTTTTGGGCCGTAGTATCTTGATTTATTTTGCGAGGGAAGCTCCGTACTGTTGATGGATGCCTGCCATTCCTAATATGTTAGCGCGCCTTCAATTTCGTATGATACTGTGCAATACCTCTGGTGTGAAATAGTTGCTTCAAGCGCCGTGGCACGCTGCAGCGCGGCGGGCGGGCGCACACTGTGGTATTTGACCGAAAAACCTGGCCAAAACCTCAATTTTAATTTTTTTTTTTATCGAAAAACCAATATGATATTCGAAATCTACACTGTTTTTTACCCTGGTAGACATGTATGTACCATTTTTCGAGTGGCTCAATTTCCCGCGAAGAGACCACGAAGTTACCTAATTCTCAGTGATTATTTTGATATGTTTTGGCGCGCTACTCGTCGATCAGTTTACTTCAACTGTGCGGCCATAAAAGGGAACTTCGGCGATATGCAACACATTCTTAGGGGTATATTCTGCACAACTAACCACAGTATTTTCGAAATTTCCTTTTTTAGTGATTTTCACAGGAGGTTGAAAAGTGACGTAAAAGTAAACGTTTTTTTCGAAATTCAAGGTCCGATTTCTTTTTGCGCTCAACTGCGCTCAAGCAGTTTAAGGCGGAATGTTATAGTCCAAAGTGGGTATTTTCAGGATTCAGGGGTAACAGACTGAGGAAAACTGAGGAAATTGAAATTTTTGACCTTAAAGATGGACTTTTGAGCGATTTTCACAAACATGAATGGGAAAAATTATGTCAATACTAACGACTGAAACTGTATTTTTCCAACAACTCTGACCCATTTAGTACCAAATTGGGTGACATTTGGTCACGCAACCTGTTTCTCTGGCCCCTGCACCCTAGAAAGAGGGATGAAAAAAATAATTTGAAAGCGGATGGGAGGGTCACTTTAAAGTCTTTCAAAAGTGTTTAATCCGTTATCTAACAATCTCTTCGTGCATTATCCTTGAGTATAGACATATTTATGCCATGTTTTACTTTGACAGACAAATTTGAGTCCATGCGGCCGCGGGGTGGGGCTTTAAAAGTGGCCCTCTGGCACCATGAAATTACGCTGAGAGGCACATTTGAAGCCTCGTAAAAGTGAGATATGTGGTTTTGTTACGACTTTTGCAGTGATGTGCCCTCACTTTGAGATGTGGACCATGGGTTAGGAAGGAACCCATCAAAATGAATCATTTTCACAGGTGCATTCTACCCTTACAATTGTTTTTATTATGACAAAACTCATTTTCATCTTATAATTTAACCTCAAATCATCATAAGGAGGTCCCGGCACTTTCATACTAGCACTAATTTTGATTCAAAACTGTCAAAAATCTAAAATCTAGAATGATTCATATTAATTTTTTTGAGAAATGTACAATTACTCCTTAATGTGAGAGATCGGCTGTTTCGTCAAAAATGTTGAAGTGACATACGCTGTTTTTTTTAAAAAAAAACCATAACTGAGGTAATAGAAAGTCCTTATTTCGAAAAGTAGACCATAGGTGAAGGAGAAACTCGTCTAAATGCACCGATTTAGTCAGATACTTTGCGTCCTTTTAAAGGCTTTTTGGAGGGCTTCTTGCACCCTCTTTAAACTCTCCGCAAATTGTCATATGATGTGTTAGGTGGTTAATTTGTGCATATTATCACTTAAGAAGAAGTACTGATTGTAAAATATTTTTAAAACTCGGCGAAATCTGGTGATAAATAGTTTTGGCCAGCTTTTCAGGTCCAATACCACAGTGTGGGGCGGCCAGCGCGAAACGCGCATTGGCGCCTACAAACCTAACAGGAATACTTCACGCGTTGCGCAATGCGTGAAGTATTCCTGTTAGGTTTGTAGGCGCCAGTGCGTCGCCGCTCCGCTTTGTGTTAGGCTCTAACATTTAATCTGGCGGAGTCAGCGTTTTTCAACTCATGATTTTAAAATGTTTGCACGCTCTGTATGGATTATTCTCATTTTAATTGATTAAAAAAAATATGTATTAAAGGAAAATATAACGTGTGTTGTGTCAATATTAAGGTGGTTCCGTATCAAACTTAATGATTTTCAAAACACACGAATTTCTACACAATTTCTTATAGCCTTTCATAGCAGATGGCGATAAGTTGTATAATCCGGCGATAGGAACTATAGCCCGCCTTCATAATTTTGTATTGCTTCGTGTAGCCCGGCTCTATGATTTTCTCCACTTTCTACAGCCAGCTATATAATTTTCTATCGCCTCCTTTAGCCGCCTATAAGAATTCTTATAGTATTATTTTGAAACGCAGCTCCTATCGCCAATTTTTACCGGGGTATCGCTCGGTCACGGTAAGGAACAGAGCAGATACCTGATTGTCTAATTTCAGTATGGCTGAAGGGCTGAACCACGACGTGCCTCCAATCCTCCATTACGGCGTTTTGAAATCCCTCCTTATATTTGACTTTTTCGATGAGAAACAAGTCGCAACTCTATAACTTGAGATTTCTAAGGAATATTTGGACGTATTTCTATCAAACGGACCTAGGCGCCATAGGGTGAGGAAGGTAGAGGGGGGCTTGGATTGGCGGCGAAATCGAGCGTCCGGCTGATTCCGTCCTATACTCGCAATAGGGATGTCGATACTCAGGGAAGTATCGATACTCGGTATCGATACTGGTATCGACTCTAAGCATCGATACCGGTATCGAGCATCGAGCTGAAGTATCGATACTTATGAGGTATCGATACCATCGATACTATTTCTAAATTATGCCGTGATTCTGAGTGTGCGTATGTCTGTCGGCCGTTAAATTCCGCCAGATTTACGCCTCTCTCGAAAAAGCCCTGTTCGCGTCCTTGGTCAACTATTTTGAGCCCTTAACTACAGTTATCGAACTGAGCTTTTAACATTTTCATTGAAGTATAATCATCTTGAGAAACTTGATTACTCCGTCGTTTGTCACAGTGCATCATGGAGGTGAAATAGTGGGGAGAGAGTTTTTTAAAAAAGAAAACGAGGCCTTTTTCATGGCCAAATCAGACTGAGTATCGATACCGTCGATACTGGGGTCTTGGCATCGATACTGCATGGTATCGATATCGTGGAGTATCGATGCCGAGTATCGTTAAGTATCGATACTTTGCAAGTATCGGATAAGTATCGACATCCCTAACTCGCAATGCTTTTCCATGGCGCTTAGGTCCGTTTGACAGAACGCGCTATCCGGGATTCTAAATTCCTCAAAAGGAACTCAAATTGGCGCTCAGTTCCGTTTGATAGAAATACGTCCATTTCTGCTTAATAGAAAAGAAAAAATCAAGGAAGTTCTCGAGAAATTAAGTTGAAAGTTTCCGAATGAAAAAATAAAGTATCACAGGAAGTCTGCGACGTCACAAACGGAGGTTACGTGATTTTGCACTTCGGTCATCGATTTAATGCTTAGAAAATACATATAGGTAAGTATTTAAATACTTACCTGTAGTTCCTGCGTTTCCCGCTAGGCTCCTCTGCTGTCTTTATTTTTTTAGAACTCACAAGCTTATGATTCAGTTTTTATTTTACCTTCCAAGGGAAATTTCCTACAGTTTTGCAGGCCAGAATCGCCATATCACTTTTGCCGGTTTTTAGGTATCATAGAGCTCAGAAGCGGATCCAGCAATTTGGCAACACCGAGGTTCCTCCGTTTAAACCTATGTTAAATACTCGATTGTTGTCGGAGCACCTGGCCCCTCCAAGAATCGATACATTTCCATTGCTTTTAATGGAGAACAACAATGTTGCTGATTTGCTGGATCCGCCAATGCAGAGCTATGAAATAAATAGACAGAGTTTGACAGAAATGCACCAACTCACATAAGGTCTGAGCCGAGAAGAAAAGGCGTTTTAAGTTTTATTCCTTTGTAGGTGTGAATTTTAAAGACAAAAATGAACACATTTTTCACGTTTAAAATACTGTTTCTTGACTTTGAACTTTTGACAGGAGATAAGTTATGACTAATTGAATTCAAAACTGCTCCAAGCTCATTTTTCTCCAAAATGCAATTTGATGCAACTCTATCAAGCTCAGTCCTGTTCCCTCTTCTCTGCCAATTGAATTTTTGATCCAGGAAATGAATCGACAACATTTCTCAGAATTTCTTTCTTCATCTTGATATTCATTTCTTCTGATAATTTCAAGTAAGAAGACGGCTTGAGTTATAAATAAAAAAAATTTACTGGGAATCAAAATCGGGATTACTGCAATATTACTTTCCCCTTTTTTTCTTTCTTCTTTTCTCTTGTCAATCAATGCACAGATGATTTTCTTGTGGAATCTTTCTTTGGTTCCCTCAGGAACTAGAATAGTCCGCTAATAGCTGCTGCAAATCTTCTGTGGCGGACTCATCGAGCTGATTGTAGTGCTTATAATGCAAAATGTAACAAACTTGGTGTGCAACAAAAACTATTGAGATTCAGTCTCTGAGGAGGTTATTATGAATTATGGCTAATACTGGAAATCAAAGGCTAAATTCCAAAAATACATATCTCAGGGCACAATAGAGTGAACCTCCACTTCCGTTTTATTTTCTTGAAGGAAAATTAATCGACAGTTTCTTGTGAACTTTTCTATAATCATTCTAAAAAAATCACATGGAATTGCAAGGAAACATATCGATTAGATTTTCTAGAAAAAATAAAACATAATTCAACATAAAAAGGATAAAATCTAATTGGAGATATAAGTTAAACAAAGTGACTGAGATGGGCATTTTTTGAAGGTAGCCATTGTAATACCTACTGTTAATGGATTTATTAGGTTGGTGCACTTTTGACCCTCCTACAAAATAGTTGACTGTTTAGGGAGTGGATTTATTTCCTTAATTCACATGTTTTATGACTTTAGGGCTATTTTATTGTAAAATTAGCGTCCTGAATGCTTATCAAAATGTATTTAGAAAATTTAATTTTTTTTTTTGCCATCTCATTGAGATAAGTGAGTCTGAACTGAACGATAAGAGGGATCAAATTTTCCGAGGAATAAAAAAGAAGAAAAATGATTTGGTATGATACACAATATAATCATTAGGTAAATTACATTTACAGACAAATTTACTTTACAAGGGTATCTTCTTTCAATAAATTTCAAACTGAATTTTTACAGCAAAAAGAAATGGTAAAAATTAAAGTACAATACTAGAGAAGGCACAAATCAAATCTTACAATCGAAATAATCAAAGATAATCAGCTGCTATGAATGAGGGCTCATACAAGTCATGATTGTTGGAAGTAGAATCTTTTTATGGTCATTCTGTCCTTCAGAGATGACGCAGGAATTCCATTTCAGGTTTAAACCATCAGCGGCAACTCCTGCAAGTTGGTATCAGTGAATTTCCTCCATTTAACATATTAGATAATCGATACCTATCAAAACAGGCTACTACACCTGGAGTCGATTATTAACAATGGATTCAACTGGAGGACATACACTGTTACCAACATGAAAAAATCCAAACTTTACACATCACTAAGCAAGAACTAACAGAGGTGGATTTCGGTAAGCTACCGAGTTGATAATTTCTGGAGTGAAAACTGAAGAGGAATTTTTTTCTAAGAGGTACAGGTTATTTTCAAGAAGTACATTAAATAGTTGAGAAACTAGAAAAAATATTTGCGTTTTAAATTAATTTATGATTTGAATTATCAAGGCTTCATAGGCCAAAAAAAAAACATGAGTAGGGAAAGGAACTTTAAGAGAGGAGGGGAGAGGGAATGAGACTAAAAGGACATACTCTGGCAAAGTATAAAAAAGACTTAATAGCCCTTCTTTTGAAGTTCAAATTATACTTGCTTTCCAGTAGCAACGTCTTATTCCATTTTTTAAATATATTGATACTCATTGCAAGCTAAGTGTCAAAATGACTCACCCTCAGTTTTCACCTGAGGAATAGCAGCTGAAAAATCGCTGATTAAATACACGTCATATTCTTCTGAACCGATCAAATAATGTACAGTACAATCTTCCACAAAATTTATAAAAATCCATTTGAACGACTAACACATAAATACAAGAAACAAAAAGACTCAGAACATTTGACTTAATGGTAGGGGTAACACAAACTTAAATAAATAAATAAAAATAATTTGCAGGAAAGATTTAGAGATAAACTGAAGGGAGGAGGGGCTGCTGAGATAATCATCTCACCGCTAAGATTATGCAAATTTTGTCTTCCTTTTTTTAAGCGATACTTAAAAACTGACTTAAATGTTTTGCAAACAAACGTGGTTTTTACATATTTTGTGTAAAATTACCTGAGTAGCGCTGAAAGGCAAAACATTGGCTGAAAATTTAGAATCTTAGCTTTAAAGAGAAGGGAGTTGATTGGTCTTCACTCTCAGACCCTTCGGTTCTGAGTTTCTACAAAGACTTTGGGAAAAGGGAAAGAAAGGACCAAACGGAGAAAAAAAGGGGCATTTCAAGAGACTTCAATTTCGGATGAGAATGGTGCTCAATAAGAAATAATAAGCCTCTCTTTTTCTTTATCATCACATAAATCGACAAAAAGCAAAAAAATAGGGGAATTTAAAAATCACGAACAGGGAGGAAAAGAGTTAAGGCTTTGCCTTCTTCAAATAAAAAAAAATGCCACATTGCTGTTAAAGTGCGGAAAGGCATTGAGGACAGGATATGTCAAAAATAAGACAAGGTGACTTCCCCCATATTTTTCTACAGTTTTTAACTGGAACAAAGTGAACGTAATTTTGGAAATACAGGATTTGATATTTCCTTTTAACTTCGAGCTCATGCCTCTAACCAGAGTGTGTTTTTCTCAAAATTTTGATTAGGTACTTTCAATACCAAGTAGTATGAACTACTATGACTTAAATACATTTGTTATTAATACTTAATAGTAATTTTTGCTACTGGTTGAGTCATGAAAATCCAAAAGCAGACACCTTTTCACAATTCACAGAGGTCATTAAAATAAAGGTGATAATTTATAAGGTGAAATCTAAAAATTCTGAAGACGAGTACAAGATAATTGTGAGTTACTGAATTAAAAAAAGCTCAAATATGTACTGAAATTAGAAAAAAGGTGGGGGAAGGGGGGAACAGAAACTTGACAGAGGGTATAGGAATTATACAAATAAAACTTTTCTACAAATAATTTCAAAAAGGTACTGACGAATTCTACCATGAACGGTAGAGTTAACATGGACTGAGGATTTATTTTTTTTCTCTAATAATTTGGTAACAAACACATTTTTATGGCTATTATCTTTAATGGAGAATTGAATTCACTTGGGATTAATTAATTAATGATGGAACATGAACACAAACGTGGAAAACAGAGAAAGCTAAATGTGACTGAAAGTAGAGAGAATGTTTTGGGGAAGATAATCAAAACTGAGACTCTTTGTAATATTTACCAGCTAAACTTTTCGAAGTCGTTCAGATCAAGCAGAGGGTTATCAAATTATCAATAGGTATGCAAGTAGGTATTCCACTCCGAGACTTGACAATGCGATTCATTGGTCAAAGTGACTACTAAATCCAATTAATTGAGCTTGCAAATCAAAGTAAGACAGGCCAATTAATTCACTATCTGCGGAGGTATGCTACTTGCCCTCTGAAGTCTGCTAAGGACCTAATTAAATCCTGCAATTTTGCTTCTGTTGGGTTAGACAATTCAACAGAAGACACAATTTGACTTTCACGTGTATTCTTACTCTAATTACACGTTGGAATTGCCTCTTATTTAGGAGGAAGTTCATCGAAGGGACATAAGCATTACCAGACTACCCCAAATAAGGATCTGCATAATGAACTAAGAAATTACCACAGCCTATGTATTATAATAGAGGGGGAAAAGAACAAAAAAAAAAAAAAAATATTAAATTAATATTATGAGACTAGATAAGAACAAAATAGTTTACTTTTCAAACCATTTCCATCCATTTCATCAATCAAAATACACAAACCATTATTATCACTTCTCAGATTAATTTTTGTTCCTTTTTTCTGAATATCAGTTTTGGGATAGTTTTGCAACTACAGCACTGCGTTGACTGTGAATGAGAGCATATCATTTGCTTTCAAATATTAACACATACAACGTAACGCAGCAAAAGACTTGCATCGATGGTCCAATCAGGACGTTCGATTGCGCATCCCAGAAATAGTTCTCAATTGAGATTGAAACTCATAAATAGAGTAAGTGACATGATAAAAATGACGTCGGCTCAAGCTAAGTTTCCATGCTTAACAAGTCTGCACCGTGATCGTCATCGAAAGTGCTACGAACTAGACCTTCAAAGCGTTAAAAATAAACAATAGCTTCTTTTAAAACAGGAACATTATTTGATGTCTAAACATTGATCTATTCTTGGGATACGTCAGTCCTTAATAGATGCAACGAATGACACACAGCAAACTTATCCACATCGGGCGTTTCAAGAAAACAAACGACCATACCAATGTGAAAACATGAAGTTTCTGATGCTTGCTATATGACCTTGAATTGCAGCTGAAAACGAGGACACAGAAAATGACACACACTTCACTTTTAAGTAATACGAAGTACAGACAGTCTTCCTGACTGTTTGGCTCAGCGACACAAGTAGTCGAAGTCTACAATCCCTGGGGAGGATATGCTCAAGCATATCTTTAGACTATGAGAGAGGGCCATTTAGTGAGACTTCTTTTTAACGAGGGATGCGGAGGGTGAATCCGCCTTAGACGCTGCATCAAGAGGACACTTCTGAGAATAGAATCCGCCTTAGACACTGCATCAGAGGACACTTCCGATGATAGAATCCTCCTTAGACGCTGCATCTTGAGGACACTTCCGAGGATAGAATCCGCCTTAGACGCTGCATCCCGAGGACATTTCCAAGAATAGAATCCGCCTTAGAAGCTGCATCCTGAGGACACTTCCGAGGATAGAATCCGCCTTAGACGCTGCATCCCGAGGACATTTCCAAGAATAGAATCCGCCTTAGAAGCTGCATCCTTAGGACACTTCCGAGGACAGAATCCTCCTTAGACGCTGCATCCAGAGGACACTTCCTCGTTGGCCTGGGGACTCCATCTGCAGGGATGACAAGGAGCCGGGGCGGGAGTACAGGAATCAGACTGTGAATCGCTCGAGACTGGAGTTGCTTTCAGACTTTGCTCCAGCTCGAAGAGCTGTCCCATGAAGTTGAAGTTGGGGGATATGATCGTTCTGGCGTTTTTCACCTCTTTGTAAGCCTCGATCAAGCTGAGCCTGCGGTGCTTCATCATGTAAGCGATGGCGATCGTCGGCGAACGCGAGATCCCTGCTTGGCAGTGAACCAGGACGCTTCCACCGCTCTGCCTGGCTTCCTCTGTAACAGAAAATCAAAACTGACTTATGAGTTGACGTTACTTTAACTGGTGAAATTTTTGAGACTGCTCATGTAAAAGGAAGATGGGGAAACAATCATACCCTGGAGTATAAAATAATAATATTAATAACGTGTAGCACAAAATGATATGCGTTTACAGAGGAGCTGGTGATACCAGAACGCTCTGGAGAATTCCTGAAGAACCTTCAAAGCATGAACAATTACGTGCATCCACAGTGCGTGCCTGTTTCCTTGTCAAAATTTCCCGTGACGATACATAGTAGCAGGGAATTCCTGCGGGCTGATTATTGACATGATGATAGACAAAGCTATAGACAAGAGAGACAAAGAGAAAATAGAGCGATTCTATCGGTGGAAGCGGGTTGTTGGAATAGCCAAAGAAGGTAAACAATAGACAAGCCAAAAGCAACCCATTGGAGACCCTATAGTTAATCAATCATTATTCTCCTTACTTAGTCTATAATAAACACCCATTTCAACCAATAGAATAACTTCATTTTCACGTCATCTTTTTTGTCTATCAATTCCAATAATCAACCCGCTGCGAGCTTTCCGTTCCCGAACGATAACGTTCCCGTTCAGATCCCAGCTTCCGACCTCCGTGGACGCCACGAAAATTTCGACGCAGAGTTCATTTCGACGATGAGTCATGCGAAAATAAAAAAGTGCACAGCTTCATGGCACCCTGGGAAAACAAAGGATAACCATGAGAGCATCTCGAGACGGGGAGGGGATCGACAATGGAGGAAATTGCCCGGCTCTGGGACAAATCCGGAAATTCGATTCGGCGCGCAAACGAATTGAATTAAATGAGGGGTGCGAATAAACTAGGAGGGTGGCCGCCGCGGCGTTGACGAGGGAATGCAAAAAAGTGAGAACGAGATTATGATGAAGCTGAATTGCTTTGACGTTTGATTTCGGTTCGGTTAAAAGCGCGATAGGGTGAGGGAAGAGAGCTTTGGAGGGG
>NW_017553907.1:1444245-1490472 GCF_001854935.1 Bemisia tabaci
GGGTCGTGACCCGATGTGGTCGGACTCCAGACACGCAATAAAACGAAAAACCCATGATTTGATAGGGATTCTGCCTTATCCTTAGGGATTAAGTTATGCCTGAAGTAACTAGATGACCGAGACGCTAATATGTTGCAGTCGTTTTTTAAACAGAAAAAATCAAGACTCGCTGAAAAAAAAAACACATCGGATCGAGTCCAGACTCTTGAAAACATTGACAAGAAAAAGGACTCTTGATTCAATCAGATTTAAGCTTAAATCAAAAGGAAATCCGCTCAAATTAAGAGGCTTGGTTCTTGATTTAAGCTTAAATCTGATTCAATCAAGAGTATTTTTTCTTTTCGATGTTTTTAAGAGTCTGGACTCTAGATCCAATGTTTTTTTTTTCCAGTGCTCGTGAGGAAAAATATAGGAATGTGCGTCAAGAGTCACGCGTGGTTACTTTGGAAAACCTCTAAACCTATTTTTCCAATTCTCTAGAATTTTCATTGATTTATTATTCTTTACGTTATTTTGTGCGAATTTCTACGATAATTCTGACTTCCAAGTACTATCGGGTCAGATAAACGGAAGCTTTTCCTCTTTCATTAGAAAGATTTCGTGTGAATTACGAAGGTGATGAACTACGAAGATGAACTGAGTGTTTTTTCTCGACATAATCGAGACCGAACAGTATGTGAATAGACTGCACTGGAAAAAAAAACACATTGGATCTAGAGGCCAGACTCTTGAAAACATTGACAAGAAAAAATACTCTTGATTCAGACTCTTGAAAACATTGACAAGAAAAAATACTCTTGATTCAATCAGATTTAAGCTTAAATCAAAAGGAAATCCGCTCAAATTAAGAGGCTTGGTTCTTGATTTAAGCAAAAATCCGATTGAATCAAGAGTATTTTTTCTTGTCGATATTTTTTTAAGAGTCTGGACTCTAGATCCAATGTGTTTTTTTTTTCCAGTGTGATTCAGGGGTTAAGTTCTTGTATTCCTGTCAAAATGTCGTGCCGCTCTTAAAAAGCGCGCCAAAACGATCGATATCAAAGCAGTACATTTCTTCTAAGTGCGACCATCGGATACATCGAATGACGCAACCACTATATCAGTCTATGTCAAAAACATAGGATTTCCTATTCACGCCACTAGAGGAGTCATGGCCACGTGTCAGAGGGATTGAGGGTCGCACTAATTTTCGCGGCAGAACTGTTTTTCTTCCTTATCTCGACACTTTCACTCGAGAGGGGTGTCAGCGGAAGGTCTTTTGATACGTCAACAACCTAAAAGACTACAAGCTGGGTTCATTTTCTTCCTGTCGACCCCCCTCCCCCGCTCAGACCTCACCGCTTTCCCGGGACCCCTCGTTTGTCGCGGGTAAGTTGAGGTGTTAACGCAGTTAGGGCGAGATAAACAGGGCAAACATGCGTCGGGTCTGCGGGGGAGGTTCGTTCAGCCGCGTAAAAACCGCGGATTTCCATTGGGTTTCTATCGGGGTTGCGTGTTTCCGTCCGGGCTGAAGGACCAAAAATGTGTTAACGCCGAGGTGGTGAGCAAAAATCGCGTCTTTGATGCATAGGGTTTTCGATAGGAGTTGGGTGATTGTATCCAGTCAGACGTACCCATAAATGGAAAACTCGTATTTATAACTTGCGAGCGACACCTGACACATTAAACAGCTTCTGTTGGTACATACGAAATATATTAACTAACAATAAATCAGAAAATCACGCTGTAATTCATTTATTGTCCTGATCCCCGTTAATATATTGTAAATGTAGGAGTGTCGCAATCTCAGCAATACTGATGCTAGAGATTATTTACAGTGAAATTTAATCCAGTTGTGTTCTGCTATGCCACCGTGCTAGAAAAGAACGCCGTATGAACCTTTGGACGTTGAAAGATTCCACTGCCTAAACACGAATTTTCGACAAAATTTGTAAACCGTTTTTTTTCCGATTTTTGGGAGAATTCCATTGGTAATTTGAATAGAGTTTTTGTCTGAGAAATTCAAGGAAAGTATTTAGAACCAATTTAAAAAATGAATAAATCCTGAAAAGAAATTACACTGGAAAAAAAAACACATTGGATCTAGAGTCCAGACTCTTAAAAACATGGACAAGAAAAAGTACTCTTGATTCAATCAGAATCTGGCTGAAATCAAGAACCAAGCCTCTTAATTTAAACGGATTTCGTTTTGATTCCAGCAAAAATCCGATTGAATCAAGAGTCCTTTTTCATGTCAATATTTTCAAGCGTCTAGACTCTAGATCCAATGTGTTTTTTTTTCCAGTGTCGGAAACATTCGAATGTTGTACGGCGTTTTTCCTGCAACCTACCCTGCCAGTTCGGTAGCGTACCACGCTGAGCTAAAAATGCGTATCTACACATTCTACCCAAGTTACACAACGCTACCCTGCTCAAGGGACCGAAAACGTGCCCTGTCGCGCCATGCTGAACAAAAACCGCGGATCTACGTTAGGTTTCGACTGGATTTAGGCGGTTTCTGCTGAGGCGGGGTTTCGGGTGACGTCACCGGGTGCGTTTTTCCACCCCTCGCTCGACCGGCGTCGAGTCGTTGCACCAGTGCACCACACACACCATACGCAATTGCTCCTCGCATGAATCGCGGCTCGGGCTCTGCGACGCAGCTTTGCCAAAGCTGAGTCAACTCGATGAATCATAGCTGTCCTGGGGAGGGCTCCCGACGCTGGAAACGCGGCCTTTTCATAACCTCTCGCCAGCTGCTGGGTCTGGCATCACGAGTTCAAAACAAATCCCGGATCCGAGCCTCTATTTCGGAGAGGCACCCACTAGGATTTCTCTCGACATTTTATTTTTCACAGATATCTGGTCCAAGATTACGCGGAGGATATGGATTCGCAAAATAAAAGCATGAACCAATTGACGTGATTCGATTGGCAGTTAATTTAAAAAAAAGAGGAAAAAAAAGAAAGAAAAAAAAAAAAGTCGATTCTATCGACAACCGTGAATCGAGCGGAAAATCAACAAATTGATCGACAAAGCCGGGGAAAAATTTAAAATTCCCTGACAGACGGAAAAAATAATTTACTGACATTTCCCTGACATAAAGGGAAAATATTCCCATTTTTTCGACACGGTTGAACTGATTATACATGGGTAAGAATTGGTTCATGTTCCAGGAATATGATGTAATAAAAAGGGTAAAATGTAAGGTGCCTAATAAACTTATGCGGGATATTTTTGCCTCATTTATAACATTTAAGAGACATCAGCAGAATTCTGGTAGGAATCTCCGCGAGAGTAAAATATGCAAAACATTTTCCGAAAAATTCGAATTTGCGATCTCTCTGATGTTTCCAAATTGCTTGCAAAATAAAATTTCCTGGCATGCCAAATTTTTGCGGATTCCCTGACAAAAAAACAAATTCCCTGAAATTTTCCGGTTTTCCCGGTCGCTAGACACCCTGATTGATGGGTGTTGTTAATGAAAACCTTAAAAACTGATTCTTTACCACAGCTTCAAAAGGAGAAAAATCGACAGTTGATCATTGACGTCTCGTCAGTGCTGAAGATCCACCCAAGAGTGTTTCCTCCTCGAAATGTGGTCTGGTTCCTCGGGTCCGAGGGAGGAGCCGGGATCCCGTGGCGGGAGCACTTAATTACGCCGAGAGGCGGAAAATAACGAGTGGAGATCGGGCAATGAGTCACTCGTCATCCGGCTCAATTAAGTCCGATTCTCAATCGATTGTTCCCGCGCGGGGGAGGGCGAGGGAGTCGACTGTGCAACGCCCGCTAATCAGCGAGAACAAACACGGGCCGTGTAACCGGTAAATCACCCACCCCTTCCGCGATCCCTGCCGGAGCTCCCTCGCTCTTCTCGTGCTGCGGTCCTGGCCCTGGTTCCTGTCGTCGCGCCCCCCCCCCCCCCCCCNCCGTCGTGTGCATTCGCGCCATGATTCATCGTGTTTATTTTCGGATGGAAAAAACACGCCGCCGCACATCAGATCCAGTCGGTGCGAGATGTCGGACAAAATTTGGAGACTTTAAACACTTATAACTTTATGTATACAAAACTTTGAGATTCTACAAGTGGTTCCGTTGGTTTCCTCGTGAAATTTGCTGTAAGGAGCAACCCTGGAACTTTAAAATGTGACGAAGTAAACAACACAATTTGCAGTTGTAGTAAAACATTTTTTGCCCGACCTCTCCGATCGACTCGATCCACTGTGCGCCGCCGCCGCGCCGTCTGCAAACAGACCCGCTCCCGACTCCAACAACGAAAAACGCTGTAAGAGCTTTAGGGAATTATCGAATTTCTTCCTATCAAATGCTCAAATTTTCTCCTCAGTTTGGCCTGATTTGTCGGCAATTTCGAGGGGAAATATCCATACATTTCCTCTAAACTTTATTCAAGCAACTTGACAGCGCTTAAAAGCTTATACGACGTTTTTCTTTACTACTATTGACACCATCGCATTTCCGATTCCGATGCCAAAATTGTTTTTAAATTTTCGGAGAGAATTATCCTCAGTTCGGTCTAATTTACCTGAAATTCCAAGGGAGGATATTCATAAATTTCCTAAAAATTTATACTTGGTTCACGGTAATTTGGCAACGTTTGAGAGCTCATACGGCGTTCTTCCTTAACTCTGCTTCATCTCGCCTCCGACGATAGGAGAGTGTTTGGCTGGAGGTGAGCAAGTCGAGCACCTTATCGGTCACGACCCCCACTTGCGGCACACAGTGGAACACACCATTGGGAGAAGTTGGACATAAAATTTTGAATGCATTATCTGGCCAATAAAAGCCTCTCTATTAATCTGATGACTTGAAGATTCATATATACCATTCGAGCGATAGAGGAAGAGATTCTCTGATTTTTCCCTGATTTTCTCTGCAATTTTTCATTCCCCGATGATTCCCGGTTCTGTCCGATCTTTGACACGATACTCTGAAAAAACTACCCGATTGAAAGTGGCAATTCAATTTGCTTAATGTTCCAAGGTGTCTACTAAAACAGGCCGACCAAAAATCAGTACTTTTACAGTGCTTTTTCAGTACATTCCCAAGAATAGTACCTTCTCAACAGAAAAATCCAGTACTTTTTCAGTACCTCCATTTGAAGAAATTCGAAAAGTTTCAAAAATTTGAATTTCTCGCTCAGATTGCGACAAAAAGGACAAAATAAGAAAAAAATTCCGGACCTTCTTGCGAAATTTCCGCACTTTTTCAGTACTTCCGGACCGCCCTTAAAAAATCAGTACTATTTCCGGACTTTCCGCGAATCCCTGTGTTCGTTACGAACTATTTCACGATTACGTTTTCCATTTCATTAATATCTGATGTACTTCGTCATTATTAGCCGAACGAATTCGGTTAGGGCGTAGAAAAAAGCGCACCAATCAGCCAACACGACGTCAAGGGCATCTGCCCCAGGGTCGAAAAGCGTGCGACCGTTATCAGTATTCACGCATAAGTGACGAGGGTCGACCCTCCATCCCTCGCGCAAATCTGCACATGACGTCATCCCGATATGACGGGCACGCTTGAGAGGAACCGACAAAAAAATCACCATCTTCGACGGGCCGGGGCCCGGGGCCCTTGTCCTGGGGCGGCCGAGGGTGATCAATGGGCGATGAGTCACCGGCCTGGTGCCTGACTGCTAACAAAAGACAGACCGCGCTGCGGACGATGACGTAACGCCCCGCCGCCGAGGGCCCTCCAACCCCGAACCGAGCGCAACGGGAACGGAGGGCCACCCCCCTCCCCCACCCCCCGCCGGAAGTGGTGTACAATGACCCAGATTCAACAGGGCATATGTCGTCGGCCCGCCCGTAATTGTTTCATATACTCGCTCAGGAAGAACCGCGTAACGTGAATGGTTAACCTCGCAAAGATACGCGGTTTTAGCTATCGTGAGCGTAGTTTTGGTCCCTCGGGAGCCGGAGACAACCGCGCGACTCCGATTGGGAACCCCACCGTGGTAAGAGAGAACGCCGTATGTGCATTCGAGAGTTGCCAAATTTTTCCGGTTAAAGGCATGTATTTATGACGAAAGTTATGCATATTTTTCCTTGAAATTTTCAGATATTTTAGATTAAGTTGCGTACAAAATTGTCAGAAAAATAGGATTAAAAATATTTACAACTTTCCAAATAATTCGTATTTTATCTACGGAAATTTGGAAACGCCAAGGGGTTCAAACGGCGTTTTTCCTCAGCACGGCAGTATGACTATACACGGTTATTGCTCGGCACGATTTTGGTCCCTCAGGCCCGATAGAACCGCGTAACATGGGCTCGAAATCATATGAACATACGATATTTCAGCTGAGGAACATACTGCCGTGCTAAGGAAGAACGCCGTATGAACATTCGAGAGTTGCTAAATCGCCCCGGATAAAACATGCATTTTTGAAGAAAATTCAGCATATTTTTCTTAAAAATTTTCCGACTTTTCAGACAAAATTGCGAAAAAAATTGTCTGGGAAAACTGAGAAAAATATTCACAATTTTTCAAAATAAATTATGTTTTCATTGAAGAAAATATGGCAACGTCCGAAGGTACATACGACGTTCTCCCTTAGCACGACAGCATAGCAGTATATTCAACGGACCCGCCACTCCATCCCAGGCGGCGCAACCCCTTATGATAATTAATTATCACGGCCGGAGGGCTGAGGGGTGGGAGGGGCGCTGCGTAAGCGTACGCGCATGAGTCACCGCTCGGCACTTCATTCACTCGGAACTCCGGCGCGGTTCATTCATCCCTTTTTTACGTCGTCGTGTCGTTGGCACTCACTCCGCGCCGCGCCGAGGGTGGTGAGTAAGAGTAACGGGTTCGTCGCGATACCCGGCTAATTTCCCTCTCCTTCGTAGCGGGGCCTCGCTTCGCTGACGACAGGTGCTCGAAATTACAAGGGAATTATTAACACCCCCCCCCCCACCTCCCCCCACCCCCAACAGCGAGTGTTTATTAGGACAACTGTTGACTACCGAGGTTCGGCGAACGCCGCGCGCCTTATTGCGACGAGGAGGCAAGGATCATTCAAATTGTGAAATGAAAATCTGCGTTCACATTTGAACTTCATTTTGCAATTAGGAACTACAATTTATGGGTCCGTTTAGGAACAACGCAAGTACAATTAGTACTCTAGGTACATAATTGTTTTTTTCGGATGAGCCAGAACTTGTAGTTCTTAATTGCAAAATGTGGTCCATTTATGGTTTTAGAACGTGGCATTTTACTCAATGAGATAAAGGTATCAAAATTGGATTACATTTTGCAATAAGGAACCAAAATCTCTGGCTCTTCCATAAAAGCACCTTCCTGAATAGGGAAACCGATGATTCTTATGTCGTTTCTGAAATGAGCCAGAAATGGTGCTTCCTTATTGTTACAACATGTGGTCCAATTCATGGTGAGAGATGGCCACCGAAAATCACAATTGGGATTCCCTGAATTTTTTAGGCTTAGAAAGAGCAATTTGGAGGCAAATTTCCTCTTTTTCTCTACATTTCACCGTTTTTCTCAGACACATTTCCCCTCAGGCTATTCCCGGGTTTTTCCACTAGAACACTGTGGTGATTTCATAAATGTAATTTCAATTTTAATTTTTTTTTCTCATTAGCTCAATCTTTCCAGCATTCTGTGGGGAAAGAATCCGGTACAAAATATTCCAAAAAGTATGTGATTGTGTGCACAAGAAAGAAAAAGAAAAATAGATTCTCAAGTTACGCCACATGGTCAACGAAAATTCCTCACACACCCTTCGAGTGCTGGAATTTAAAAACCTATTTGAGCAGCAATTAAGAGGAGAATCACTGAAGCGATCGAAACAGGGAGGCAGAAGCGCACCACCGGTCTTGAGAAATACCGGATGCATAAGGAGGGGTGAAACCGGCTTTTGTCGTGGGGTAGTTTCGGGGGGCGACGCCCAGTAGGGAGATGCTGATTAGCTGGGATCTTCTCAGGTCCTTGGTTTCCCACTGCACAACCCTTCTCTATTTTTATCTCTGTCGTTCGAGAACTAGGGGTACGCACATTCGTGCTACAGTTCATTCTTCTACATTTCTCTTGTTTCCCATTCATCGCCATCAACTAAAAAGTATGTTTTACCCATATTTTCGAATTAACCATGAAAATACAACTCAGTGAGACACGTAACTGAAATGAAAAGATCCTCCAAAACTCCAACTCCAACTCAAAATCTCCAATCACACCCTTGGGATAGGCACAGACTTTTACTTCCAAAGTTCCGGCATGCTACCAATTGAACTTTTAATGAAACATGTTGAGGAAGTCGTTGAGCAAACAAAGTGTTATGGGTAAACTTGTAAGGCGCAGTCCTTATTTATGATACAAATATTTTAACTCTGGTGTGGGCGGTGCAGTATCGCGCGAAACTGAAGGCGCTTTCGACTGATATCAGGCTCACCAAACAACAAGACGATGGGATGTCTCATCACGCTCTATTGCTGTCCATTAAAAAATTTTAATAACCAAAAGTCAGCGCTTCCATCATTCTAAGGATACTAGTTGCAGGTCTCTAATTGTTGACATCATAAAGAATTCAAACGCTCTGAAAAAAAATCAATGGTCACTTTTTTGTCCAAAGAAACCGAAAGTAGGTACGCCGCTTGGGAGATGAGCTGGTTCTTAACCTAGTGGCGCCAAATTAAACCCTTTGAGGACGGAAATCGCTTCTCCAAATGGAGATGCTCGTCCCCTTTGAAGATCCCCAAATCGGGGCTCCCCCAATAATGGCCAGGAGCAGCTGTTACACCTCGGCCGAACTGCGCAGATTAGCGGATAAAAATGAATGGGGCGACGGGCCCGACCCCGCTTCGGGGGGGAGGGGGGCGCGTAAACAAGGCGGGCGTTCCGCTCCTTTCGCCTGCCTCCGTTCTCGATTCGGCGGCGGGCTGTTTCGGAAAGGGCATAAATGCCACCGGGGACTTGCCGGGTCTCACGCCCTTCTTCGGAACGGCGTTCGGCTCGGTTGCGCGAGCAGCGACGACGGGAGCGTTCAATTCGCTCTCAATGAACAATTAAACTCGTTCGGTTTTACAACGATACGGCCGCAACCGCCGCGATGAGTCATCCGCGGAGAGCGGGGCCTCCTCGTTTCAGCTGCCTCTCCCGCCGCGCTTGCCACATCGCGCCACGAGTGTCACACAAGTTGGAAGATGAAGTTCCCTGACATTTCCCTGATTTCCCTGACATGTTTGCGTAAAATTCCCTGACAATTGAAGATAAGCCTTTGTCCCACGATCAAATGAACTCATCAAATAGTCATCAAATGCAAGATGGCGACTGGTTTTCGCGCAAGTCTGCTATCAAATGTTAGCGGGCCGTCAAATGTTGATGAACCCGCCATCTTGCATTTGATGAGTTCATTTGATCGTGGGACGAGGGCTATACGACGGATAATTTCAAAGGCACAATTAGAAATTATTTTCAGGCAAAATTTGTTGTTCAAAACGTCAAATCCATTCTAAAAAGCAAATTAAAGCAAATCAACAATTTTTCCCGGACACTTTCAAAATTTTCCCTGACATTTCCAGGTTTCCCCTGACTTCTTAAAATTTCCTGACTTTTTTCGGTTTTATCTGGCTGTGCAACCCCGTCGCGCTCACGATGAGCGAGTTACCTTAATATCGGAGGAGAGGGCTGAAGGATCGGAGAAAATCGAAGATATTATGATTAAATCGACGAGGCTCCTTGGAATGATAGGATCAGAAAAGGGCCCGACGACGAAAAAAAAAGAAAGAAAAAATTGGGAAAACAAAAACTTGAATTTAGCTGAAAATAGGTGAATGGAAAATGTAGGTAATCGGCGCTTGTTATTCAATCCGAAACGAGTCTAGAGAGA
This sequence comes from Bemisia tabaci, assembly GCF_001854935.1. Taxonomy (NCBI): domain Eukaryota; kingdom Metazoa; phylum Arthropoda; class Insecta; order Hemiptera; family Aleyrodidae; genus Bemisia; species Bemisia tabaci. Next base: position 1,454,096 of record NW_017553907.1, read on the forward strand.
TCGTGAATATCACTGAAATTACATACAGATAGATGAAGTGCGAACCCTAGGGGTCACTGAAAAAAAGTTCCGGGCTCAGAGGCCGAAAGTCCCGGGTGCTCTATATCGACATGCCGTCCGTTCCGGGCGCTATAAACCCGGAACTTTCGGCCTCTGAGCCCGGAACGCGGACGGTATGCCTAAATAGCCCGTAAGTACGACTTCCACGGCCGGAGTTCTTTTCAGTGTTATGGGGGGTGGTGCGGAACTTTAAGATCACTCCGCATACCCGGCGAAGGAGTCAAGAGTCGCGTGCGGTCGGATAGGTAAACAACGGCCTTGGCTGACTCAACGGTTGAGATAACGCTCTTTTAGGTTATGTTTGCTTTTCTTCGCCTGCGGGCGTCGCAGCCTCCCGAGCGAATCCTGATTCATCGGCCGCGATGTCGCTGAAAGCTCTCGGATCGTGAGCGCCACCACCGTCGAATGAGTAATCTTAGCCGCAACAGCTGGGAGGCGGCAGACTTGGCTCACGATCACCCGCTAATCGTTTGCCGCTCATTCCCCAGGATCACGCCGACAGAGTCGATTCAACGGATATCTTCCTTTTGCAGCAACAGTTATCTTCGAAAATCAGCACTCGGATTCGCCCTGAGACAGTTGCGGATCCACAAAGAGTTAAAGGGGAGGAGGATACCATCTGGCGATGTTGAGCGGGGGCTCCGGGAGTTCTTTTCGAACCCTTCTTGGATCGAATGGGATAACACGACTGAATAAACATTCACATGTTCATGATAAAACATGTAAAATTGAGTTTTCATCTGGAGAATTCTGCGGAGGCAAGATGGAACGCCTTCAACGTCTCGTGATACTTCACGCTTTGTCACGGAGTTGGTTTAGTTGCTTAACCAAACTGAACACAACTAAGGCTTCATTATTCATAAAAAATTCGCCAATTCTGGGGACGAAATTTTTCCCTGACATTTGGATAATTTACTTTCTATTTTCCTGATTTTTTCCGGGTTTTCCTCCCCTGTATTTTCAGTTAAGTCACATTTAAAGCGATTAATACTCCAACTTCTTGAAAAGAGGAAGTAAAACGGACCAGTAGACGAGGTGCGAATTTAAACATTATGATACATGTTTCTTAACCCTAATCCACACAGTAATTAAGCTTGGCACTCTTTCGTGCTAAGGAGAAACACCGTATGACCATTCGAATGTTGCCAAATTCACTCTTACAAAATAGTTATTTTTAAGGAAATTAGGAGCATTTTTATTGATATTTTCAGAAAAATCCTCTGAAAAATTAGATGACAAATACCAATAAAATTTCCGGGTACCTCGTGATTTAGCAAAGGATATTTGACGTCTGAAGGTTCATACTGCGTTCTTCCGTAGCATGCCAGTGCTACCCACGTGTACTCGTGTTTTCCACGTGATCCTCCGCGGATACGATACACGATACGCAGCATGACTAATCCCAGTATGCGAATTGATGATCTAAGAGGACCGGCGCGGCCGAGGCGAGGACAAACAATCGTCGAGACATACCTGTCGTCTACAACACTGACCGACCGGACAGACTCCACGATCCACGGCCGATAGACAGACTCTGGCTGGTCGCCATGCGTCACCGCGAAACAATGTTCCGCGCGACCATTGCGCATCTTTTCGTCTTAATTTAATGACGAAGGCTCTCGGGGTTCGAAGGTGAGTTCCGCTTCCCGAGGGTTGGGCCGAAGGCAGGGAGGGGCGGCAAGGCGTCAGGAGGTTTTCTACACTGCTCTTGACCAAGGTAGTTCCAAATGGAACACATGACAAGACGAGAAATTGGTTGCGTTTAATAAAGTGCCTGGATACTGGAGAATATGTGCATCGATGGCTGAAGTGCGAAACCACGTATCGTCGTTTGCAAAGTTTCTCACTTCCTGTCATGTAAGTATGTATAAAGTCGCTTTTATAGCGCTCTTTGGCGCTCTGCGACCCCTAGCCGCCAAAGTCCCCTATCCTCCCAAAGCCCTTCAGGGAGTTGACAAACCCTCATTTCTTCTAAAACCCCCTATCGCCACCCTTTCACTGCGCGTCCCCTTCGTCTCCTCCCAGGAGGAACCCAATCAAGCAACTTCTTTGGCAGCCTTTTCATTGGAAAATTAATTAACGTATTTTCTTCAAAACTTCCTTGATTTTCCCTCTCTGTGATCGGGGTATTCAGCATAGATTTCAAGTTAAAAGGTTGGCCTGTTTCTTTTGGTAAAATATAATAAGAGCGGAAATGAAACATTGCGATGAAAGTACGCGGTTTTGCACTTTGGCCTTCGACATTTCGCAACACGGAGCTCTTAGAGCCGAAAAGGGCAACCTGTCTTCTCGCGAGAAAAACACTAGAAAAATGTCGCTCCAACCGTTTTGTTCAAATGCCAAACCCAAAACGGCCAGCACCGATGTGAATACATGAGAATCTTTCAGCAAAACTGAGGAGCTTCAGGCGAAAAATAAAGTCTAATGCGTGCTTCAATTATTTTTGGAACCTTGATTGGTATTAATTAATTGTAATAACATGAAATTCTGAATAACTCGAGTTCGGAAGCTGGTTCCCAAAAGCTCCATGACCGGTCTAAACAACCACCAAAATTACAGACGACTCCATATTCTCGCGAGCAGTAAGCCAAAGATACCTGCATTGAGAACTTCTTTTTTTCGCAACTCTCACAGACCCTCTTTCTCCCACGTGATAACTCCTCTTCTATCACTGTTATGGCTCGTTCGAGTTAGCCATTGTCCGTGTGGTTAGGCGCCGCGGTAGGTCTGATAAAAAAATGACGCGGGATAGACATAGCGTCACGTTTTCTAACGTGGTGATAAGTGGTCTTATCAACTTGTCGAGTGGAGTAACCTTCGTTTGCGTTTACAGCGACGGTCTACCGTAAGTTCAGTAAAACGAGAGGCCCGCGTCGTAAGGGAACTTACGAGCATAAGAGAAAGTCAATCTTTCGAAAATCATTTCAACACTAAATGAACGCGTAACAATAGTCGTGTGGAGAGAATACTACTGCGCGAACATAATCATATTGCGTGATCTTTACTGTACCCCTAGACTAGGGGCCCGTTTGACGTAATATTTTGTCTCAAAATTTCTTCACTTCACCAGAAGGGCAAAAGTTCGTGTTGAGCTGAACAATTCCATAAAATTCGTGTCTCCGATTCCTTTCTTTTCCTCGATTCTGAAGTGGACTACCGCTCTTTCAAGGTTTTGAAATGCATTTCCGCGTTTTTCAAACTGTCACCTAATGAAAGCTATACATGGCATGGGTCCATTCTTGTAAAAAATATTTTTTGAGTCTGTTTTGTGACCTTCAAATGGAGTTACATTCCGTCGCCCGGGCAACGCGAATTTCAGATGTCCGTACACGAAAGGGATCCAAAAATAAAGTAAAAACGATTTCGAAAAATTTGACTTTCTTCCTTTTCAAAAAAGTTGATTTACATATTGGTGAACTGAAAAAAAAAAACTCCAGCTGTGGAAGTCGTACTTACGGGCTGAATAGATATACCGTCCGCATCCCCGGTTCAGAGGCCGAAAGTTCCGGGTGCAGCACCCGGAGCACTCTGAACGACTTTAGCACCCGGAACTTTCGGCCTGTGACCCTGGAGCGGACGGTATGTCTACAGAAGCGGATCCAGGAATTTGGCAACACGGGAGTTCTTCCATTAAAACCTACGTTAAATAATCGATTTTTGTCGGAGCACCTGGTCTCTTTAAGAATCACTACATTTCCAAAGGTTTAAAGTTGCCAAATTGCCAAATTGCTAGATCCGCCAATGTATGTCTACACAGCTCGGGACCTTTTTTTCAGTGTGAGGTATAGGTGTTAAGACTTACCGATAAAGTGGAATGCTTCTTCGAAGTACTGCTTGAGGTTCTGGTGGCTGGAGTCGGCGGCGGGGAGGTGCTTGTAGAGGATGCCCCGCTCCTCGTGGTAGCCGGGGAGCTCGGAGGTGACGTTGAGGACTCGGGAGATGCCCAGGTTGCGGAGGACGTCCAGGTTCTCGGCGTCCCGCTGGTTGCCCAGGTACAGGTGGGGGAGGACCCGCGAGGCGGGGTGCGACTCGATGTCGGAGGCGCAGCGCGAGTCCAGGGCCGCCGCCGTCGTCGGGGAGCCCAGGATCTCCCACTGGCACCGCGACGACGCCGACGGCGACGAGGCCGGGTCCCCGGGCGGCAGGAGCGCGTCCTCGCAGAACTCCTTGTGCTTCTTCACAAACTCTTTGTGGCCACCTGAAACACACCAAACACACATTTATTAGTATTCAAACCGTGCCATGACTCCTGAAAGTTTTTCAGTTAGCGATAGCGGCGGAGGCAAAGAGAGACTCTTTATTGGTGCCTTGGTCATGGGGGATGGAAGCAGGGTGGCATGAAACGTAAGAAAGAAATGAGGGATTGGATATTCAATGAAATATTTCATGAAATTTCACGAAGCTGTGAAATATTTCATATTTTTCAGGGGCTAGAGTATGCAACCCTCGCTCAAATACACAAAAATGGAAGAAAGTCACAATTTTTACTTTTAGCGAAACATGAAAAGGAACCAGTATTTTTCAATGTGTTTCATACATTTCAGAAATTTCATGAGATATTTCACGTGAAATTTCAAGATTTTATTTTTCATTAAATTTTGCCACTCTGGATGGAAGCTTTTACTTTCGGGACTCCAACATGCAACTGTTGATCCACCCAGGGGTGCAGAAAGTTCATCAGTGTACGCTTTCACCAGTAAAACGCAAGCTCTAACGCAATATTTCACAGAGCCGTCTAAGTAATAATTACAAAGAATCAGCGCGGTCGAAGTTTATTTGACGGAAGTTGAGTACGATAAAAGTATTTTAACAAAAATCTGCGCTATTCAGATGGATCTGATAAAAAATCAACGCTATCGAAGTAATTCAAATAACTTTACATATAAAGCAGGGGTCACGTTGAAATAAAGATACGCCTTTACTTTAAAGAGGCGACGATTTAGTGGAAGAGAGGTGTAGGAGGGCGCTAAGCTTCACGCGATTCTAGCTTAAAGGTAAAAGCTACCGCTAGCACTTGGCTGCCGCCGCCGCGGGAACAAACGATTGCGCGTTACGCGACGTACAAATAACGTCATCGGATTCGCAACGGGTTCGATGAATCACGGGACAGGAGTCATTTGTTTGTGATTTTATCGAGAACAATAAGCGTGGTACAAATCATGATCGAGCCCGGATACGATTATGCAGCGCGCGTCATTCCCAATAAATGCCGCCACTACTTAATCAAAGGAAAGGAAGCAGGAGTGTAACTTACGCGATCCCGTAATTGATTCTCTTGACCTCCTCTCATTTCGGAAATAACGCCACGTCGGGTCCGTAACGCGGGATAGAATCGTTTTTCAATCACCATAGATCGTTGAGGCAAAAGAACTTCGGTTGACAAGGATAACCAAAATTTTCGGTCGAGGTAACCGTAGTCGTAGAGACCGAATGAACTCTTCAATTCGTGGTTGAGAATACTAACATTCTTGACTCGTCTTCAAAAGCGTCTTGATGCAACTATTCGTGTTCCAAGGATGTGCGTGTCGCATGTTCAAAAATTGAAGGCACTTTTGCTTTTCTCATACCCTCGAAGTGCGCGGTAGTTGTAGAGCACTCTAATGACAGAGTGCCTACAGCGGAAAAGTATTGTCAGTTGCAGATACCAACAGTTGAGGCCAGAGCCAGAGTATCTAGGGCCAATAATTGAATCGGTCATTCTTAAAAGAAGACTTCGGCGCCAGAAATGAAAGCACGAGAAGACGTTCGGAACTGCAATAATCGATCCTTGGAAATCGTAGATTTTTATATAATAATGTGATCAACTGACTCATGTTTCAAAGTTCTGAAATTTAAAGGTCGCTCAAATCGTTTCAAATTTTTTAATTTTCGTATTATGCGTATTTCGTACCTGGCGCTCAAGTCTATTTGGGCATGACCGATTCAAATCGCTGATTATCTCGATCTATAAAATATCTGAGATGGTGGGTTTAATACCATTTGCGAGGGTTTTTGTAAAAAGTTGATGGTACAGTCTCGCTGAGTTCACTGTTGAAAAAAAAGTAAACATGAGAGGAAATTTTACAGCATCGGGGTTTTTTGTACGATGTGCGTAGGTTCTGTAAAACAAATTTGCAACTTTCCAAGTACGAAAAGTCGAGAGCGTATATAGTACCAAATAAAAAAAAAAAAAAAAAAAAAAAAAAAAAAAAAAAAAAAAATTAACTGTCGACGGGGCTGCAGATGTTCGAACTCACGTTTTTCCGCGAAACTTTCGCACGGCCAGGATTACTCATGAGTGTCTACACGAACATTTTTGATTGTTTTTAGTTTTTTAAGCTCGTAGTCCAGTCACCGGTGTGATGAGTTACTCATTCAAATACACGAATATTACAGAAATGTGATGGAAAATGCTTCTCATGAACGAGTCATTGCTCATGCTCTGAGAAGATGAGGCAATGCGTGTCAGTAGAGATAAGTCGAAAGAGCAAATGCACGTGGCTTGCAAGAGGTTGAATTGACTGTATGTCGCCAGGAGAACCAATGTGAGAGTTTAATATACTGTGATTTAGTTGGAAAAAAACACACAAAAAACAGGCTTATCCCGGATCTTTTGTTGACCAGAAGTTCTGAATTTGAACCTTTTGAGAGGAATGCTAACCATAGTTCCGCGGTTTTTAGCAAGCTCAGGCCTCCAGACCAGACCCTTGAGTTGCTTACGTAATGATTGAACGACCCCTCCGGTCATTTTTAGTGTATTTTCCGAGATATTGTCACAAAAAAAAAACTTCGTGAGAGGAACCCAAAGTTTAAGTAGTATGGATTGAATTCAGCGTATCAAAATACGGATCCATATAATTTGCATGGGATCTGGTGCATTACCGTCGCCACACTGTTTGACATTTTTGCATAAAATTCTGTGGCGGAGTCAATATAGCGCCCGAAAACCTTAAACCTGACGGATATGATGCAGAGCGGAATCTATTTTTCTTCCGGAGTGACTTACACTACTACGGAGCGGAATTTACTCTTTTGGAGGGTTGTCACGCGCTTTTATGTTGCTAATTTCATCTCGCATTCATGTAACTCGGCGGTTTCGGGCGCTATAAAGACTCCGGAACCGAATTTCACTCATCGATTTTTAACACTGCAAAATGCAATAAAAACCAGGTATTTCCTTCACTGGAGAGAAGAGTCGCTTGGATATGGAATCTAGACTCTTAATAATATTGACAAGGAAAAACATTTTTGATTAAATCCGATTTTTCCTTGAATCGAAGAACCGAGCCTCTTGATTTAGGCGGATTTCCTTTTCATTCAAGCAAAAAGTCCGATTGAATCGAGAGTATTTTTGCTTGTCAATGTTTTTAAGAGTCTGGACTCTAGATCCAAGCAACTTTTTTTTCCAGTGTAGAAAGGGAGGATTGTGGCCCTCTTAAAAAGTTCTTTTGAGTAAAATTTCATAGATTACGACTCGTACAAGACGCTCCTGGAGCCTGGTGGCTCAACATTGGATCACCCTGTACATAAATCGCTCCCCTATCATGTATCACTGTCAGCATCTATCCGAAGAGGAGCTGTCTGGATGTTTGATTTGTGACGTCATCCGTCGAAGTCGGTTCAACGAACGAGGCGCCGTCGTGGCCGTACGTACCGACCGGGGTACCTGGTACCTGCCGAAATCCGACCTGCATTACCGCGCTCTTGACACCCTTCTGTCTTCTTCCCGAGTGACGACAGGATATGAATCACGCGAAAATATGTAGGTACCGCCGATTTCCTCCATTCGACAGCGACGCAGCAGCGTAGGTATTTCGGCGAAGAGGACATGAATAATTTGCCCTCGTGTAATTCTTCTTCCCGGTAGCTAAGCTTGCTTCGTTGAAACGCTTTTCCGCCCAGCGATCCTTTTCCTTTTTCGCCCAGTGGCGCGGCTTGCTCTGCCGTGCTAAGGAAAAACGATGTATGAACCTTCAGGCGTTGCCAAATTTCCTTTCATAAAAACGAATTTCCTGATTTAATGAATATTTTACTCCCAATTTTTCACATAATATTGTTCGCAATGTCACCTAAAGCTCCTGAAGCTTTCAAAGCAAAATTGTCATAACTTTTCTCAAGTATGAAAATTTTATCAAAGGAAATTAGGCAACTCTCGAATGTTCATACGGCGTTCCTCCTTAGCACGGCAGTGCTTTGCGATTCATCAATTGATCTGCCATTTAAATCTATGGAAAAGGATCGGTAGTCAGAACGTTCGCGACGAACACCTTAATAATCGATTCTTTACAATTGCTTCAAATGGGGAAATATCGATAATCGATCATTCGCCGATGATTTCACCGAGATCTAATGCCGATAAGAGTCATGACAGCTCTCAGGGACCAAAATCGGACTATATTTTACAGTAAGGAACTACAATTTCTGATTTATCGATAGAATAACCTATCTGAGATATACCTGAAATCGGCTAAGCAGGCAACACGGAGTTTCCTTATTTCCTTACTAATGCTCTTTTTTTTTAAACCCCTGTCTTCCCTTGACTTTTTCCCTTGACTCCAAATTTTCAAAATCCTGTGACTATCCCTGACCTTCAAACAAAACTTCCACTTACATTTAATGAGGTGACTCAAGCTAAACTTTACCCAAAATTTCCCCTTCTAGAGGTTCTAATTAGGGAAACAATCGAGGTACTGACATATCTCTCGAATGGTACCGCCAAAAGTTACCGAATCGCCTCGCTGCTTACGTAATTCCCTGACTTCCCACGAATTCCCCGACACTCCCTGGATCATCGTTTAACTTTCCCGGTTTTCGAGACGGCTGGAATTCCAGCGACTCTACTTAACAACAAACTCGCCTGGAATTTGCGCGGATTAGGTAAACGAATCCAAACTGATTTAGAGCCCTTGCTAAAAATAACAGTCAAAACGGATTTTTACACCAACGGTCTTGTGGATTTGATTAGGTCGGAAATAGGAATCAAAAGAACACCGATTATAAAATGTTGAGAATGAGTTTTTCAAATCGCTCCATGGCTCCAATTTTGAGACCCAATTTCTTGACTACGCTAACTGGTTCAAGAATCCAAAAATACCAGTGCGAAGTTCTATGTAAGGAGTTAAATGGGTATAAAGGGTTCGAAATGCCATCATGCTGACAAAACCGATGGTAAGTAGGGCTGTAAGTTCATGTTTGGTTCCGTTGGAGACCTACATCAAAATGGAGCCCTAGTAGGCGTAAACTAGGAGCCATTTACAGTAGGTGCTGCAAAACTATTCTATGGTTTACTAATAAACTATGATGCATGCAACAGGTATAGAGGTACGCCAGCGGTGCCCGCACAGAACTTGAGTCAAGGGGTTTCAGCTCAGAATCAAACTGAAGAGCTTTCCGGCAGAAGGTCCCACGTTGAAAAATTGAGTTAGAAAAAACTGCATCTGAAGTTTTTAGTATTACTCTGTGGTCACTGACGGTAACTTACATCTGGAAGTCAAGTCCAAGTTCCGATGCTAGTCACTATCAATGGACATACAGCAGATTTGACGACTTCGAGTTTTGACTACATCGAATGCATTTTCTTCAAACGCGATTTTTTGACATGGGCTCTTTTTCCCGAAAGCTCCTAAATTGCTAAAAATGTTGCCACGGTTGGTCATCGCAGTGGGCGAAACACGTGGAACTGCGGTCGATTTTACGAGAAAATGAGACAAGATGTTAATAAGAAGAGAGCGGTTAAAATGAAATTATTTTTGGCATTCGCATTCGAACACAGTCATGATGTTAGGTCCCGTGAACCTTACAACAGGGTCTCTACTTTACTTTTTTTAAATTCGAACACTGATAGATTCCATGATGTACCTATATTTACAGAAAAACAGCTTTATATTACTGTTCCTTACCCTTCAATTAAGAAAAACTAGATAAAAACATGTTTAACACCAACTGACAGGTAAACGCTCACGGCCCGGCTTACAGACCAAGTTTCTCTGGAAAAGCCAAATTTTCATTCAAAAACATCTTAACTAGTTGGCAAATCACCGGACTCTACTACGAGACATGAAAATTATCAAAACTTTAACCAATTTTCTACACGAATCCAAGTTCTAGGGTCATTTCAACAGGTGTAACCCGGTTTGTTTACAAACATTCGCCTCCAGTGTTACGTAATTTCCACCGAAAAACCCACGCTTGGAATTCAGACTAGGATTCCGGGGAAAACGTCTTAAAATCACACGGATTCACGCTCAGACACACAGAAATACCACAAACGTAAACACAAAGCTAACCTGATCGACTCCGACTCCAGGTGTTCAGGGGCAGCATTAGGCAAGGCAGTTCCCGCCTCATTTTGATCATAACTAGAGAACTAGAGGATAATATCACAGTCAGGATTGTACGAAACGCACTGGGTTCGACTTTAAACGCGCATTTGAGAAACGATTGGGAACAGAGAGCGTAGGGAAGCGCGCATATCGACAACACAACACTCGGTGAACTACGACGGTGCGAGCTCGGCGCGACGCAAAACAACAACTGACTCACTCTCGAGCGCGGACCAGTTCAGGAAACAGCGCCGTGCGTTTTGTCACCCTCGCCGCGGAGCTCGCTGCTGATTGGTCCGCGACTGTGACGTCACCGAGAGAATTCCCTCGGCAGCCGGCGCCGCGACCTTGGGATGCTTTTCACGGCAGCAGTGGCCAGCAGAGTCGCAATACGGCATTCTTTCCCGTGGGTACGCGTTTCTCATATCATGGTGATGGTGCGTAATCTGCATCAGCTGCGATGACCCATGATGGTGAAGGGGGGGGGATAGTGGTGGTGACTGGACTGATAAGGGGTTGGCTGTGTAATTGTTTCAGAGTCGACTACGGAAAAACTGAAACTTCCGTACAATGCTAAAAAAGTTTCGTAAGGATCTCCCGCGTCTTTCATTTCTGGCGATTGAATCGATCATTCTAAAAAAGACTTGAGCGCCAGACATGAAAATGCAAGAAAAACCGCATTGGTTGGTCATTTAAATTATTGTTCTAAGAGTAATAGTATGATTAATCCATTAATCAAAGTGAAACCGATCGATCTGAACAGTCTTTTTTCCCAATTTTTCTCGTATTTTAATTTTAGGCGCTTAGGTCTTATTGAAAATGACCGATTTGGTTTTTTCGAATTTTGAAAGGGATCCAAAAATTAACTTTTGGTAAGCCGCAGTTGGATTCGGTTTTACTCGGCAACTTAACTGTTCAGTGACTGCATGGCAAAGCGTAGAGTATCATGCGAAACTGAAGGAGCTTATTCAATTCGAAATCGCGTGTTTGCCTCAGAATCCCTAGAAGGGAGAACATCAACGGGGATAAATTAATTACAAGCCTTTAAGACCAAAATCGAAAAATGATGTCAGAGACGCTCAATTTTCAATTCAAAACACGTGAAGCAAAAATATAGATCGACGTGTACGCTCAATACTCAGAACTCTAAGTCATCTGATTCAGGAGTTCCTCGCGACTTGTCTCACTAGATTCGTAAGATATCCAATTCCACCATCGTGCAGAGCTTCAAATCTGTTCATGATCCACATGATTTTAAAGGAAACAATGGTATCGTGAATAAACATTCGAACATTCAATAATAAAGCATGTACACTTAGTGTTTCATCGGAGGAACTTACGGAGGCACGATGGAGCGCCTTCGTCATCCCGTGATACTTCACGCTTCGTCACGGAGTTAGTTTAGTTGAGTGACCTAACTGAATATCAAGGGACCGCGAAATGGAAGGATATGGAGCGCCTTCGTCATCCCGTGATACTTCACGCTTCGTCACGGAGTTAGTTTAGTTGCGTAACCTAACTGAATAACTAGGGACCGCGAAATGGAAATATCATTCATTATTTTACATCAAAAGTTCGTAGATCCATGGACGTAATTTTTCCATGACATTTGAGTCATTAATTCGCACCACTTTCCTTTCATCTCCTCTGTCTATTGTTTTATCTTTCGATTTTAATAATCACCCCGCGATGACCGGGCGACTACCGAGCAACGACTGGATTTCGGATTCGCTCAGCTCTACCGACTGAATAATGCCGTGCTAAGGTAGAACGCCGTACGGTCATTCGAGAGTTGTCAAATTTTACCGAATAAAACATGTATTTTTGAGGAATGTTATGCATATCTTTTCTTGAGATTTTCAGATACTTTAAACTGATTTGCGAACAAAATTGCCTGAACATTTTGGAGAAGAATGCTTATAATTTTCCCAGTAAACTCGTTTTTTACAGAAGGAAATATGGTCACGTTCTAAGGCTCGAACGGCGTTCTTTCTTAGCATGGCAGAATACTGACGGTACGTTGGAGGAATGACAAGGAGCGTGGTTCGGCGCAAGGTGGAGCGAGTCACTGGGAGCAGTCGAATAAAATATGGATACTCAAAAGCTTGTATCATTGTTTTTGCTGAACGAATAAGGAGAAGAGGGTTTCACTGTAAAATTTTCTTTGACATCAGGAGCCCTTGAAAATTTATAATGAACATGGAGTTTATTGATAAGGGCCCTTTTTTTGCCCACCCAAGCTGAGTTTCCCCTAAGTACGATTTTTCGTTAATTGAAGGTCTATACTTTACGTAATGCATCATGATTGGTCTCTTTTCGGGCCTATAACACTGGCTTAAGCATGGGTCTAAAGGCCGATTTTGGCGACGACTGCGGATTTTTCGACATGTTCCCCGACATGCAAACCCGGAAAAACCGCATTACTCGGCAAAATCAGCCTTCAGACTCGTGTTAAACTCGAAAAGAGACTGGAAGTGGTCAAATTGCGATGCATCCCGAAAAATGTAGATCTTCAATGAGCAAAAAATCATAGAGTTGAGAAAATGCAGACTAAAAGCCTAGAAACAGCCCTTATTGGTACCCTCTCTGTCCGGTTTTGGACAAAAATGTGACGTCCGACCTCTGCGACTCTCAGGTCTACTGTGCGGCGGTGAGGTGAGAGCATCCACCCAAAAAAAGAAGGATGCCACCGAGTGCTTTGATCTCAAGAGCCGAATCAAGGTCGCGAGCAGTCGCGACTCGCGGCCCCTCTGCCGAATCTCTCTCACAATTTGACCATATTTTGCAAGTAGGAACTACAATTTCAGGCTCATCCATAAAAGCACCTCCCTGCGTAGGGAAATTTACGGCACATATGCTGTTTCTGAATTGCGCCAGAAATTGTAGTTCCTAATTGCAAAATGAAGTCCAAATCGCTCCATGGCGATTCCCGCAAATTGTCAACACTGGGTTTTGCCCACTTCCTCGCATGGGAAAGAATCTATAAATCAAGGGACCAGGAATCGATTGCTCATTATGATTCTAATTGGAAAAAGAGCAGCGGGCTGATTATTGAAATTGATAGACAAAGCGATAGACAAAAAGGGCAATGGGAGTGTGGAGCGATCCTGTTGGTTGAAATGTGTGGTTCCTATAGACTAAGAGAGAAAATGATGGACTAACTGTCGGGTTTCTCGTGGGTTGCCGTTGGTTAGTCTATTACCTACTGCATTTGTCCATTACAACAACCCGCTTCCACCAATAGGATCCCTTCATATCCCTTTTGTCTTCTTTGTCTATAGCTTTGTCTATAAATTTCAATAATCGGCCCGCAGTGGGGCCAACGTCCGAAATTTACCATTAAATGAATTACATTTTGCAATTAGAAATATAGGTTTCGACTCATCCGTAAAAACACATACGTGCATAGGGAAATTAATGGTACTTCCGTTGTATCTAAACTGAACCGGAGATTGGAGTTCTTACTTGCAAAATGTAGTCCAAATCCGAGGCAGGAAGAGCAAAAACGACCATGCAGCGATTCTTCTGGAGATTCTCGCAACTAAGAACCACTGATTTTTCCAACTAAGGACTGTCCGTGAATTACGTAACGCTTTTTTTAAATTGTTTGAGACCCACCAATGTAATTTTCGTGGAAGATTACCAACAAAAAAAAGTCAATTCAATGTATCCTGAATCTATCGTGCATAACGGACCTGACATTTTTAAAGTTCAGCCAGAATATTATATTTGCGAATCGGGTGTTCCTCGACTACATCGGAGAGAAAGAGATGGGAGGAATGTGCGCCCGGGTAGATGCATCCTGCATTTCATCCGCGCTTAGGTTTTTTTTGGACAGCGGCCTTGCCATGCACTCGAAGCTACTCTGACCCAGAGCGCTGCTGAAATAATTGAGACATTTCCCGCAGAAACGACACACGAGCTCTACAATGCTGCCTTGCTGAGTACGAGCACTCAAATGTTGCCAAATTTCCCCTCAGAAAATATGTATTTACTGAGAAAGTTATGAATATTTTTCCTTGAAATTTTCAGACTTTTTAGATTGAATCACGAACGAAGTCCTCTGAAAAATCGGAAGAGGAATACTCATGAATATTCCTGAAAATTCGAGACTTGTCGGAGAAACTTGGGCAACGCCTGATGGCTTATACGGCCCTCTTTCGTACATGACAGAATGCTGCTCAGCTCGTGCAATTTTGCTCTCAATTTGCAAACCAAACGATACGAAGTCCCACTAGGCTTTTCGCCCCGAAATCTCTTCCGTTTTTTACTAATTTAATTACATTTTGTAATAAGGAGTCCATCTCTGGCTCTTTCATAATAGCACCTTTTTGCATAAGGAAACCAATGGAATATGTGTTGTTTTTAAAATGAGCCAGAAGTAGTGGTTCCTTATTGCAAAATGTAATCCGCAATTATTCCATTTCACACAGTCAACACGTGCGTTCGTCTGATTTGCTACGCGTTACACACGAATTTTCACGATATTGATAGCTCTGCGAAGCTTATACGTTGTTTCTGCAAAGAATGCGGCCGGCACCTTGCGCTTTCCTCGGTACGGAAAAACCGCTTTTGAAGCAGTTCGGAATTCTTTCAGTTGGCTCCTCGGACTCCTTTTTTGGAAGAAATCGCGCGGCGTTTCTATGGAAACGAGATCCGTCGCCGAGAAAAATCTGCTAATCGCCTCATTACCGATTTAAATCCGTTGTCGAATATTCTCATTGCAAAAAGCGCATTCCACCGTACCGAGCAAAAAAAGGCGTATGAGCAACAGAAAGTTGCCAAATTCCTCCCGATTAAAATCGTATATTTTTGCGGAAATTAAGAAACATATAACCTCAAAATTTTCTCATGCAGGAGATCAACAAACAAAGGAAATTTTCCAAGGAATTCAGGAGAAAAACTCGCAAAATTTCCGGAAAACTCGGTATTTCAAGGGCGGAAATTTGGCAACGCCCAGGTGCACATGGGTTATTTTTCCTCAACGCCGCAGCATTGTTTTTCTTTACTCCTCGCTGAAATTCGTTTTTTATTGATGCACCGGTGATTTACACATTCCAGCTGCGAAATGCTGGACCGCCCTGGCGCCTCGGCCCCCTCCCCCCGCCCCATTGAGAAATGACACCCACGCCGACAGCGCGTAATGTTTGGTTACGATGATTTTTTTTTGTCTATAGTCGGTAGATTTCTATAAATAGACTTGATGTCACTAAAGAGATTCTTAATGAAACGGGTTTCAGGCGGACCCAAACAGTGCCACAAACTCTTTGCTGCTACCGATGAAAATGAGTTGATTATATCCAGGGTTGCCACAAAATTTAGAGGAAGAAATACCCTGACACATTGTAGTACAATTCCCTGACGATATAGGATATGTCATTCGGCCAAAAAGACATACTTCGAAATATTTTCGGGGCAAAATTCGTTCCTCTAAACATCCATTCTAGAACCAAATGATCCATTTGATCAAAATGGTCATTCTGGAGAAGTTGGGGGCTTCCACCCTTCAAAAATTGTTTGTCATCTTATGGGTCTACAAATTTTCAGGATGTACCTAGGTCAACCAAAGTCTTATTTAAACACGTTAAACTTTGGATATTTTCAAAACGGTAATAATATGAAAAACCTTACAGAAAATAAAGCCTCGGTTCGTGTGATTGGGGAGTGAATATTTACCTGCAACAGAGAAAAAACAGTTTCATTATTAGATGCTTCTCATTATAAAAATACAACACAGACGCATATACTTTAAAGAGCTTTCAGGCAAAGAGGGTTTCATAAAATTAGTAAAGTGATAAAATAATTTTGATAAGACCGAGCTGTTCGTGAAGTGATGTTTTCGAAGTGGACGAGGGGCTTCCTTCCCGGGNGGGGGGGGGGGGGGGTTGGTGGTGGTTACTGAAATGGCCGTGTTCCTCCTCCTTCGTACAAAACCGAAATAAAAAAACCGTTCAGTGTGTCAACTAAACGAGCGAGCTTCACTTAACTAAAGAAGCGGACCTCGAAATTCGTCAGAGGTTAAATTTGGGAGAGCTAATGATTAAAAACCTAATTGCTTTATTAAAGCATTCGAAAAATAGCCTTTGGCCTCCGAACTTAGCTTTTTCCCCACCGACTACATCTCTTTGATTGGAAGGAAAATCTACGGCCTTTATTTGAATGGAATGAACGGTCAACAGCTATAATCAGCGTGATATCCATCACGTTGAGTTCTCACATGAGGCCGATCTCCGAAACAGTGGCGAGGCGTGAATGATCGATTATCGATACTTTCTCGTTTGAATTTGTGGTAAAGAATAGATTATCAATGCGTTCGTTGCGAATGCCCTGTTTATCGATCATTCTCCATAGGTTTAAATGACAGATCAATCGATAAATCGCAAAACACGCCGGCGCCGCTGCTCCGAAATCCGCATTTCGTCGCCGAGTTCACACTCACGTCGCGATGCCGCGCCGCACAATGGATCGTGTCAATAGGAGAGGTCGGACAAAATTTGGAAACTTTAAACGCTTATAACTCCGTTTATACTAAACTTTAAGGTTCTAAGAGTGATTCCATTGGCTTTTCGTGAAATTTTCTTTTCAAAGCACCCCGTGAAATTTAAAATGTGACGTAATAAACATCAAAATTTGCAGTTTTTGTAAAAATTTTCATGATCGACCTCTCTAATTGACTGGATCCACCGTGCGGCGTGCCGGTGTGAAGGTTAGGTTGATTCTGCTCTCGGTGCGATATTACTCACAGAGCAAATAACTTTACCGGTGTTTACCTCGCATTTCGCTCGTCGTTAGTCAGCCGACCTTTCTCGATTGTTTTCCTACGTGCGAGCAGCTAAAGGTCAAGCCATCCGAGATCCGACATGCGATCGAGATTGACGCGTTCGTCGACTGACTCAGCCACGCACGTCGCTCCGAGGGGAACCGAAAAACCTCGCATCCGGCAAAAATTTAATTTGCCTCAAATGAGTCGAAAAAAAAAATTGAATTACGAGGAAAAAAGCGCAGGTGAATGAATCCCGCGCGGAAAAAAAAGCTCCGCTGAAAAAGAAGGTTGGATGATTTCGACCCAGCTGTGACCCGAATGGACCACTGCGGGCTAATTATTGAAAATGAAAGGCAAAGTGATGGACAGAGAAGACATTGGGAAAATGGAGTGATTCTACTGGTGGAAAGTGGTGGCTGCGATTTACGAAGGAGGTGAGTAATAGACTAACGAACGGCAACCCACGAGAGTACCTGTAGTTAGTCCATCATTTTTTCCACAAGTCTATATCAACCATCCATTTCAACAAACAGGATCGCTCCATACTCTCTATTTCTCTTTGTCTATCGCTTTATCTATCAATTTCAACAAATAGGATCGCTCCATTCTCTCTATTTCTCTTTGATTATTACTTTATCCATCAATTTCAACAAATAGGATCGCTCCATTCTCTATATTTCTTTTTGTCTATTGATTTATCTATCAATTTCAATAATCAGCCCGCTGGACAAATAGCGAATTTAAGCATTATGATAATATGTTTTCTCATCAAAATTTCATGTAGGACACGATGTGTACGACGAAAATTATTGAAGGTAACTTCTAACACGGGAGTCAACGTTTTTTTTTCGGAAAAAACATTTTTTTTTCCTTTTTTTTTTAAATGGGAAGGCCAGGAACTTTCTGCGCCCTTGTTGAAAACATCGTTCATTTAGCTGCCACTAGTTTTGACAACTATATGCATCGTTGCTCACTTCTTGACGAACGATGCGTCATCGGATGTTGGACTCTTGTGGACTTTGAGATTGGGGTAATGCGGAAGGAACGCCAAGTACTTCTATTCGGCTCCAGGTTTTTGGGGCGCCGCCGCCACCGACGCGACTGCGTTCGGTGTAGAAATGACACAAGTGCTTCGGGGAAGATCCCTCGGGTCGTGAGTCATGCGTCGGGAATGGGTTCCTGTCGGAGGCGCCTTCGGCGAGTACCCTATGACGCACCGCCAGGGGCGACTTCCAGACGCGACCCCATGGCGCTGCCTGCCCGCTCCAACAGTTTTTTCAAAAGGGCTGGATTTTCCCATCGACTTGAGCCCGTGGCGGAAAATTTAAAGGGACGATAACCTGTCAAGAACAGGATAATGCTTTAGGTTGGGGTTATGCACAATGAGGAAAAATTATACTGAAAAAGCATTCCGGCCGTGGAAGCCTTACTTACAGGATGTATAGACATACCGTCCATCCATGTTCCGGGCTCAGAGGCCGAAAGTTCCGGGAGTAGCACCCAGAGCATAATGCTTTGGGTTGGGGTTATGCACAATGAGGAAAAATTATACTGAAAAAGCATTCCGGCCGTGGAGGCCCTACTTACAGGATATATAGACGTACCGTACATCCATGTTCCGGGCTCAGAGGCCGACATTTCCGGGAGTAGCACCCGGAGCACTCGAAGCTACGGCTCCACCCGGAGCTTTTGGCCTCTGAGCCCGGAACATGGACGGTATGTCTACATAGCCCGCGTAACTTGTTTTTCAGTGTGTGCTTTAAATTACTATGTTAATTGAATCGGCGGGAACGAAAACACACCCACTCGGAAAATGAAAAAGTTCAAGAGATCCAAGAGCCTGCGTAATGGATGCAGAAGTTGGTCCAAGAAAAAGATCCCTCTGTGACACTTTAGAGGCTGAAGTTGTTCATCAATGGTTTTTTTTTTTGGAAAATTAGGTATTTTTAAGTTTCCGAGTTGGTGTGTTTTTATTTTCGTAGATTAAATTGTGTTCTCTAAAAAGTGGCAAATTAAAAAAAAAAAAAAAAAAAAAAAAAAAAAAAAAAAAAAAAACCAACTCCTCTTAAATGATAGCAGCCATTGCGAAAAATGATACTTACTAAGTAATTTTTTCACCATTTAAAGCTGATTCTACTGCCTCAGTGGTACTACCTATCGACGTAATAGAAAAAGATCACGCTATTGATGGTTATGACTACTGCAAATCCAGAGTTCATACGAGACACTATTGAGGTAATTTTAAAAGAAGTAATTTTTCACACTGCTTGGCCCTAGACCCCACGCCCGAAAACGGCATTTGAAATTTTCCTTCCTTGAGAGTGGTAGAACAAATGGATGTAGAGTCTAACCCCAGATTAAGGAGGATGGGCTTATGACTCGTCCTGAACGATTCATCACAACGATCAACACTATTAATTAAACAAAAAGTAAATGCATCACCCATAAATTGAATCCAGTAAGGGAGATGAGTCACGAGAATGAATCAGAGTATGAATTGAATCGTTGACTTTATTGCTTTCCGTCGATGTGGAAAAAAGTGCTCGTTACGATATAAAAGGCGTGAATCAGTTATAGAAAAAGATTTTTAAATGCATTTATGGTTCTCACCACCGCGCGTTAGAGCCTGCTCGTAGACAATAAAATGTATTTGCGTAAAAACTTGGTCTCCTTCAGTATGTTGCATGCATGCACAGTAAGAAAAAGTACGCATTACGTGTTAATGTAGGAAGTGGAATACAAAGTAACACAAACTTTCGGTTGATTCATTTCGTTTGAATTTTCCGTCGGCAGAATCGACCCAATCTTTTGATTGACACACTCCAAATCCGTAATAACTAAGCACGAACGGCCGTGATCGAACCCGGGTCTCGTGATAGAAAATGCCATGTGCCAATTATTGGCGAGTCAAAACCAATGAACGAAAGGGTGGAAAACTTGGGTATGAAAGGTCAGGTGTATAGGAAACTTTCTCAATCAGAGATGTCTCGGAGAGCCTCAATGCAAACTTTAACCGGTGTTTAGAAAACACAGAAATCAGTACATATTTCGATGAGGAACTACAATTTCTGGCGTATCCTTATAAGCACACCTGCATAGAGAACGTCAAAGTGAGAGGAAAGAAGAAATAACAGGAAGAAAAAGAAAACACGGAAAAGAAAAAACGGAAGAGTAGGAATAAGTAAACAAGAAAATACGAAGAGGAGGAGAATAAAGAAAATGAGAGAGATAGGAAAGACCGATATGGGAAAGAAAATGATAAGGAGGAGAAAGAGAAAAAGAGAGAAGAAGAGAGAGAAGGAAAAATAAGAAAGAAGAATAAGAAGAGGAAAAAGAGGAACGATAAGTCTGAGAAAAAAGAGAAAAACGAAGAAGAAGTCGTCGTAGCAGCGGCAGTTGCCTGCGTATCACTGGTAAAAAAAAAACCCTCTTGGTTCAAGAGTGCAGTTTCTTGTCGCCGGATTTAAGAGTCTGGACTCTTGTTTCAATGCAAAATCCGCTTGAAACAAGAGTTCAAGGCTCTTAAATCCGGCGACAAGAAACTGCACTCTTAAGTCAATGCAATGCGGCATTGGTCCAAGATGTTTTTTTTTTACCAAAGAGTAAAATTAATAGCACAAACGTTGTTTCTAAAAAGACTCTGAAATATTAGTTCCTAATTGCAAAATGTAGTCCATTTGAGGTTCTGCGTGGAATCTGCTCTTTACGACCTCTCCGGAGTGGTTTCCTGTAATAATAAACATACAACGACAAGCGGGGAGCCGTGCGCTGGTTAAAAATATTCCATGACTGTTCTTAATATAGCGTCAATACGCTCCCTTAAGATCTGAGTCATATTATGAAGACCTCACTCGAATTTTTGTTCAGACCTTTCACCCACGCGTCATAAAGTTATAGAATAATCTGCCGTGCTGAGGAAAAACGCCTTATGAAAATTCGAGAGTTGTCAAAGTTCCTCCAGTAAAATGCTTATTTTAAAAGAGAATCATGCATATTTTATCTTTAAATTTTTACAACATTAAGATCAGATTGCGAATAAAATGCTGCGAAAAATCGGTGGAAAAATATTCACTGCGATTTCCTTAAAAATTAATATTTTATTGAACGGAATTTGGCATTGTGTGAAGGTTCATACGGCGTTTTTACTTAGCATGGCAGTGATGCTCACTGGTGGATTCTTAATATTCTCGGGGAGCCACCTGACGGAAAAAGAAAGGAGGAAAAATAATTGAGCAGTTTGTTGGAGAATGAGAGCCATTCTCTGAATTTCTGGCGCTTGATGGATGAACCTTCCGCGGATGCTGCAAGATGATTAACTTGCAGCGTTTGTCGTATGGCGAACGCTTTAAAATTCTTATTATGCCTCAAACGTGCAATAAATGTACATTTACATTTGTACTAGCATTTGTACACGAAGAAAAAAGCTTCGGCTACACGAACGAAACTTCAGTTCCTGCAGACGTTATTAGTGTTACGTCACAGAAAATCGATTTATATAGATGTATTCTCATTGATAGCACTGAAAAGGGTTATATTCTGAGTTCTGACTGGGTCCAATTCATTAGAATAAAAGAATCTCAATGATGACGTCACTACTAAAAAAATTTGATCCAAATTTTGGAGGGGTTGGCGGCAAAAATGGTACGTCGCGTCGGAGATTTTTCATAATTTCTATCTCAAGAATTAAGGAGACCGAATTGAAGAAAAACAGAGATCCAGGATCCTTAAGAAGAACGGATTTTCCAATGGTATTCGTGTCATTCGTAAAAATTAAATCGATTCCCTCATCAAATCGGGTTTTTTTTCTCCTCCAAAATCGCACCCATTCCGGGTCCCGTTAACAATAGTTTTTTCTCGCGATACTTGCCAGTGGCGATTCTTGAAAGGTGCAACACTGCTTTTCTCCCATTTAAATGTATGTAAAACAATTGATTCTTTGTGAGGCAGCTTACCTCAGCTAAAATCGATATATTTAATAGACTTACGTGGAGGAAAAACAATGTTGCCAACTTGCAAAATCGCCACAAATATTAGCGCATGCGCGGAATGTTGGAACGGAGGAGACGGGGGTAGGTAGGGAGGGGGATCTTGGGGCTAAGCGGGGCGCTGTGTCCGGTCGTTCCATCGGATCGTCCGTTGTTGGGACGCGTGCGTGGCCGTAGTCGGGCAGTCGGTCGGTCGGATTGCATCGGGAATAGCGGTCATAGCGGTACCGGACCAGATGACTGGATTTGGAGGCGGGAGCCATCGCACCGGGGGCTCGCCGACCCGCCGATCCCGCCAAAAGGCATTAGCGGATCCTGCAAATTGGCAACATTGTTTTCCCCCATTTAAACTCATGGAAAAGTATCGATTCTAGCAGGGGCCAGAAGCTCTGACAAGAATCGATTATTTGACGTAGGTTTAAATGGAGGAAATCCGGTGTTGCCAGATTGCTGGATCCGCTGGTGTTTGGAAGGGGATGGATTCGAAAAATGAATGCTGAACTGCGGAGGGGAGATAATAAGAGAAATTGATCCACGAAGCAATTTAAAAGACACAAGAACGAGGCAGTTCTACTTGAGAATAATTGGACGTCATTTTGCAATTAGGAAATCAAATTTCCGACCCATCTGTAAAACCACCTATCTGCATAAAGAACTTAATGGCACATACATTTTTTCTGAAGTGAGCAAAAAATTGTGGTTCCTATTGCAAAATATAGTCAAATTTAGGGTGGAAAACTTTTAAAGTAACCTTAGACTATACTGAAACACAATATTCATATGATTGGGGAATCAGACATTGTAGAAATCCAATTTTCCTCAAACATTGAGACCATTATGACCTTTACTTTCGTCGATAGTGCACAAAATACCGCGATACAGCGAAAAATCCGTGATCTGCACCGCGATTTTTATCAGAAAGTTATCAAAAGAAGAAACAAGTTTCCTTCAATTGGAAAAATTCCCTAACTTTTCAAGGTGGGTATGAGTATGACCGAAGTCATGTGACCCTCAACCATAGGTCGGGAGTCGCCCACTGAAGGTGTCAGGTACGAAAGTTGAGGGGACTGGACTGACTATAAAAGCCCTTAAAGACATGAGAGGGGGTGGAAGGAGCCAACAAATCATGCAGTCCTGAAGGTGTGCGAAAACCTGAGAGAAAGACGAGAGATAGTTGATAAGTGAATTTGCACAAAAGTAACCTGGGAGACCTCTGTGACTAAAAAACGAATTATTCCACCTTAAAAACTTTCGAAGTAGTTTGATTGTATAGGACCAATGTCTATCTGGCAAAACTGTTTTTTCTCCATTCACATCTATAAAAAAAATCGATTAAAATCGATTAGGCAAGCTGCCTCATCTAGAATCGATTTCTTACATACATCTCAGAGGAGTAAAAACAGTGTTGCCAACTTTTAATTAACGCCATTGAATTGGACGAATCTCCCACTGTGCGCCGCGTTATCCTGCTTCTCATTGTACGAGTTCATCCTCCTTCTATAGCTCGGCTCGGGGCGGCCGTAACAACATGGATGTCCATCCGGACCGCACTATAGAGGAACACCGAATGACCAATTTAATTTGGATGAAAAATGGAGTTTTTGGAAACCTTTAGAGTAAATTTCCTCAATATTTCAAATAATTTGTTCGCAATGATGGATCAGTTGCACCACTAACAGAATCGTTTAACTTCATTATTTCAGATTATAGATCAGCAAAAAATGATGAAATCTGTTAGAGCATCGAAGTCCCTACTTTCGGGATCAACAGCAATATTATCCTTCGAAAAACACGGTGTAAGACGCTATCTCTAGTTGGGATACGTGTCTTCAATTTTTTAGGTAATTTTATGCGCAATGGACTCTAAAACACCTAGGATTTTAAGGCAAAATTCATAAATTCCTTAAAAAATAGATATTTTCAGATTATCTTTCGATTTAATGAGAGGTTGCCGGTGTATGAGAGATTCAACGTACTCAATTTGACTTCTGCGTTGAAAAATTCAAAATATTTTACCAGGGGAGGAGGGATGGCGTAAGAGAGAAATTTTTTTGATCAATTTTTCCTCATACTTTACGTAAGCACGCTTTATTCTGTATACTTATCAACATTTGAAGAGACACACACTTCAGCTCGATCCTTGCTTTACGTAACAAAAAGTAAAACCTGAAGAGCTTTTACATACCGCTATCATGAGCGTGAACATACGAGAGGTAAAGATATACAACATGTTGAGTGCCATCAGGCGACACGAGATGAGAGCAACAATTCCTTCTTCACGTTACGCAATCCCCCAAATTTTTTTATTTATAATGAAAATTTTAGAGAAGTGTCTGATTTGTTTGGGAGAGAGACTTATTGTTAGGCCGAAAAAGGACTCGCCACTTGCGAAAACTCGTAGGTAAACGAAGAGATTTTTACGCAATATTAGCAATGCCGTGGCCGGTTAGCTCTAAATAAGCGGATGTCACGTACCCACTTCACGTGAAATATTTAACAGGTATATTGTTATTTTGTCTGTTTATTTCTGGGTTATGTTGCAAAGAGTGACGTAAAATTGAGCGTCATACATTCCAAAATAAATTCCATATTATTATCACTATCGATAACCGTCAATCAAGAATTATTGTGAATGGGAAAGTGATGTATGCATACTATGGAATTGCAGGAGTAAATCAACTAGTAAACACTTCAGATTTTATTCATATGGAAATGGATGTTTTCGGTGTAATTTTTATACATCCGCTTGTCGGAGGCAACTCTGCATACCTAAGAGATTTGATCATCGTATAAGAAATGACGGAATTTAAGATTACGTAATTGAAGCGTTTCAATTATTTCACGCGACTGACAACAAATTCAGCAAAATACCAGCAATTCCTCAATTTTCTAGCATATTTTCCATTCGATGATGAATCTCAGTATTCTCCGGTTTATTTAGGTCTTAGAAAGGGTTGCAAGTTTAATCCATTTTCATTATTTCCTAACTTTTTGGAAAAATTCCCTGACTTATCCAGGTTTCACAGTTTTCCTTGACCCTTCCAAGGTGTCTAGTTTTTTTTTTCCATTTTAGGAAATCCTGATGAAATCCCGGTTTTTGACTGTTAAATCCTGATTTCATAATTTTTCAAAATCCTGAGTTTTTGCGAAGAAAAATTAAAATTTCTACATAAGCGTATGCGAAAGCATGAAAAAATTCGATTGGACAGCCGACTTTTCTCAAATCCTGATGAAAGCGGGATTGAGGCCTGATTGACTCCAAATCCTGATGCTAGACACCCTGCTACAACCCTATGTTTTTTGGGATAAGCCAAGTAAATTTCCAAGATTTTCAAGAATCGGCAGCAAATTTTAAACCTCCGTTTTATGAGACAAGCACGAAGCCGAAGCGGCCCTTGGGGGCCTAGAACCATGGTCTCTAGGGGCACGAAGACAAGGAGTCGATAATGGCTATCACATTACGTACCTGCGTGTGGGATTACGTCATTCTGGATGTGAGATAGGATTGTAGCGAGTGCATCGGTGGTGAAAACGATATGCAAGTTGCGTTTCCGGTCTCAGCTGCGCGTTACGCAACGTAATACCTTACCACGCTATGGAAAAACAGCGTATGAATATTCGAAGTTTGCCAAATGTCCTCATATAAAATATTTATTTTTGAAGAGAGACGTGAATATATTTCCTTAAAATTTTCAGACACTTCAAGTCAAGATTGCAAATAAAATTCTCTGAAAAATTGATGGAAAAACACTTGCGAATTTTCCGGAAAATTTGTTTTTGTTCAAGGAAATTTGGCAACGTCTGAAGGCTTATACGGTGTTTCTCTTAAGCACGGCAGTAATGCCCTATCGACTGACGGCATTGTGAACGACCGGAACGGGGAACGCTTGAGATTAGCCGGACAATACGTCTCGTCGCCCCTCTGACGAAAGGACGTAACTCAATTTTTTACTTGATCCCTGTTATACGTAGGAATCCATACTTTCTGAGGCTCATTCGGAAATCGAGATACGCCGTTACGTTAGGGGAGCGACGACTAGGGTGGCGTTAACGTTTGCTGTTCCATTCATAGGATTATTGTCGTCGATTGCTGGATCTAGAGATATGAGTCTATTCCTGTGAACTTTTCAGCCATGCGTGGAAAAAATCAAGGGGGAGCCAGGAGACCTGGCCCTTTCCGGAAAATGTAAGGGATTTTGCTGAAATGTAACCGGATGTGCGAAGAGAGACTTCATCTATTGAGAGAAAATTTTCCGAGTGAGCCAAATGTGGGGAAGATTTTCAGAATTGGCGATTTCGAGTTTTCGACGGGGAACGATCAGGGTCGACTTCAAAAGCTCTCGATAAACGCGAAATCGAAGCGCACTACCTTCAAATCATGGTATCTAGTTTTCTTGGCAAGGCTCATTCCCTGATTTTCAGGAGCTCATTCCCGGATGAGAAACCGAAGTTTTCTCCCACTTTCCCGGGGTTTTCTTGGGGAAAGGAAAATAATTTTCCAGAGCTTCAAATATGAATATAGATCTTAATTAATACAGCCATTTTTTTGGCGCACATTCAAAATTTTGATTCAAAAAATGTTCCTGATGTTGATATTATCTGGTCAATGAAAGCTTCTACATTATTTCCGGTTTCTGGAACAAATTCCCTGATTTTCCCGGTTTCTGGGACAAATTTCTTGATTTTACCCTCATTTTCCCGGTAAATTTTCATTCCCTGATGAATCCCAGTTTTACCCGGTTTTTAAAGCACTAGACACCATGCTTCAAATCTAGTCAAAATCACCGGGGGGAGAGGGCAACAGCCGCCGTCCTCCAATTGACGCATCCAACGTCACTGTGCCGAAACTCGAATGGCGTAGTGGGAGGTGGCCGAAATGCACCCGCTTTGCGTTAGATGGGGGAGGGAGGGAATGTTACCGATGCGTCGGAGGTTACCTTGCGAGCGGCGATGCGGGGGCGGGGGGTTGGTCCGGGACGCGGGAAGGTCGCCGGGACGCCGCTGCGCTCGCTCCCGCTCGGCTGATTGTGAATCATCCTGGCTCGACGCGACGCGACGCGACGCGCGACGCGGGAAGCGGTGAGTCACGCGCCCGCGACTCGCCGAGCTGCCCTTGGATCACGAATGAGACGTCGTCGTAGAGCGCTGTAGACGCTGTTAGTACTCTGTCGCGGAGAGGCGATACGTAAATCCACGGCCGAAGTGCGAAACCACGTATCTCAATTACGGTGTTTCAACATTTTAGCTCATATTTTACTTCTTCAGAGAGTTACAAGTTACACTATGAAACATTTTGGAGTGAGATTCTGTGCCGCGCGGAGCCTATTGGCGGATCCAGCAAATTGGCAACATGGTATTTTCTACATTCAAACCAATGGAAATGTATCGATTATTGATAGGGCCACGTGCTCCGACAAGAATCAATTATTTGACATAGGTTTAAATGGAGGAAATCCGATGGTACTGGATCCGTCTCTACCGGAGTCTACATAGCACCTAAGAACCCCAAGTAATATAAAAGCGGAGCTGAATCTATTCTCCTTCCGGAAATGGCGCACACTATTAATATTACGGAGCAGAATCTACTATTTTTGCGGAGTGTCATACGCTTTTATGGTGTTTTTTTTACTTCGCACCCATATCACTCGGGGTTTTTGGACGCTACGTAGACGTCGGCACCGAATTTCACTTCTTCATGTTGAACAGGGCATGCGGCTTAAAATTGGTGCAGGATAGTCTAGGGACAGAGAGGAGAGATCAAGGCAGTTTGCAAGCAGCCATGTTGGCTGGCCTTACGAAGAAGAAACAAAATACGATAGGAGGTCTGCAACGTAAAAAACTGGGATGCGTGGTTTCGGAATTAGGCCGTACATATGACGAACAGAGCCTACGACCGTGGAAATTCGTTTCCGTGGAAATCCTGATTTTCCGCGGCGAATTCAATTCAAAAATCCCGAGCTTTGCCGAGAAAAATCGCTGGAAACCCGGAAGAGGTCCAATGTCATTTAAATCGAACGGAAAAGGGGGTGGGGGTGGGGGAGCTTTGTCAGTGCCGAAGGTCTAATGATTATTAGCTACGCAGGTTAGAGCGCAGAGTAACCGGGTAATGCCGCCATTATGATTATTTTGTCCCCGTTTGAGAGTTTCACACGTGCCGCTGCGCTGCGCCGCCGTTTCCTTACGCAAGATTTTCCACGCAAATAAGCGAGCCATGTTGCCAAATTATTCGCCGAAACGCTGACTTATGCATATCTCATTACGCCACCGCTTTCTTACATCGTCACCTTCCGGCCGAGATATCACCAGCGCCATGCAACATTTAAAAATTCCCGCCGCTACTTAATTTTTTTGCAGAGATACTGTTCAACAAAGCTAGGAATAGACCGAATTCGATAACGGTTCGATGTATCGTTTGGTTCAAAACAATAGAACATAACCTCAAACCAAATTATACGGATTTAAGTTGGATAAGCTGAAAATGAGAAATTTCCTGACAATTTTACTTTGAATTGGCATTTGGTACTCAGAAGAATAAAAAATCTGTTACAAAAGACCCGTTCTCTCATATTTCTGAATTTACATTTGAGGCTATGTTTATGTTTTGAACCAATCGATATCGATACAATCTCAGCCGTTTGATGTGCCGAATACAATCAATAACGCTGTATGAACATTCGGGAGTTGCCATATCTCCCCGGATAAAACACGTATTTTTGAGGAAAGTCAAGCGTATTTTTCCTTGAAATGTTCAGACATTTTAGATTAAATGGCGAAAAAAATTGTCCGAAAAATACGAAGAAAAATATTCACAATTATCCCAATAAATTCGGTTTTTCTTTGGGGAAATACGGCAACGTCTGAAGGTTCATATAGCGCTTTCCCTTAGCACGGCAGTATAGACCACCACGAATCTGCAGTGTTCATGTAGTTGGCTGCGAGAGGGAGGGATGCTGGATACAGGCGGGCTTTTCTATGAATGTATCGGTGACGTGGATGGACCCTGCGCAGCGGGTCACGTGGGGGAGGAGGAGGAGGTCGCGGATGGGGGCGTCGAAATTCGGGCACAAGCGATTCGAGATGGCGTTGGAATTGGCGCGCACTGCGCCACTTTTCAGGAAGTGCGCACGTCATGACGTTATCCCGTCAACTGCGCCGCGTTCCCGCTCATCCCTGCATCCCTGGCCGCGAATCGGGAGCACCCGACTTCGGGGGGCGGTGCTCGACACTTGGACCATTCAGCTTCCTGGGGGGCGGTCGTACGGGGAATTCGCGGGGGAAATCCCAGACTTCGAAAGTGGAGCACTGGACAGGCCATTAATTTAAAAACTACTAGACATGTGGATTGCATTTTGCAAAAAGGAACCAGGGGCATTGCTATGTTGCTAAGATTGCGCCACTCCACCCTTTGCAATAAAACTACTGTAATCATGCAAATATATGGAATTTACATGACAATTTTTGCCTTAACTTTACAGTTTTTAGCGCGTAAAATAGGAATTGTTTATAGATGATCAGGTTTTTCTTCCACGGCAAAATAAGTTGCACAATTTAAGCAACATTGCAATGCTCTTGGTTCCTTTTTGAAAAATGCAATCCACATTTCCTCATCCAAAATTCTCGCGGAGCATGAGGAACACATTGAAAATGAACCAAACTTGATCTCTTCTTGTTCAACTCGATTCATTGGGACATTTTTATTACGCAAAACAGTGACATGTTGATGGGAAAGCAAATATTTCGGTGTTTGGTATAAAACCTTGGATATTTGCTGGTCTTTTCTTAACTCCCAGGAATGTTTTGATTTACCGAAAATAAATATGCACTATTTGGACCGCGTTCAGCAGAAACGAATGAAGCCACATCGCAGTTTTTGCCACATTTTACGGAGCAATTTAATTTTTTACGAGTGAACGTTTGTGCACATTTTTTTTGAAATTCTGAAATGATTTGCATTGAAATATGCAGAAAATTCACAAAAATTTGCAAGAAAATCTGCAAAACCGTTATCATGTAGCAAATTAAATTGCCCAATTAAACTTGGCAATATCTAATGTGGCTTGGTTCCTTTCTGCTTGACGTGGTTCATTTACGGTAGTTCCAAAAGAACTCTTCTTTTTTTAAACCTCAAAAAAAATTGCAGCTGCTATGGAACATGAAAAACAACTTACGTGTTTCTTGAATTGTGAACATTGATTGATAGGGATTTAAACACTCACCTGTAACAGATAAAAAATTAAAAAGATCAGTTGACATCATAAAATAAAAAATCGAGTCATTGATCAAAGAAAGTAAGAGTGTGACTAGATAAATACTCTCGGATAAATACTTGAGATAATTCGCTCCAGCAAGGATGCAATAACAAAAAGTTGAGGAGGAAAAGGGAAATTAGAGTGGATGATGAGGAACGACTAAATTGAGAAAAAAAAGTGTTTCACTGGAAAAGAAAAAAACATTGAATCTAGAGTCCAGACTCTTAAAAACATAGACAAGAAAAAATACTCTTCATTCAATCGGATTTTTGCTTGAATCAAGAACCAAGCCTCTTAATTTGAGCGGATTTCCTTTTGATTTAAGCAAAAATCTGATTGAATCAAGAGTATTTTTTCTTGTCAATGTTTTCAAGAGTCTGGACTCTAGATCCAATGTGTTCTTTTTTCCAGTGTTGCACAACAGACTATAAGTAAGCTTTTCAAAGAGAGACTTTGGCACGGACCTTTGCTCTAGTGTCTGTTCTTGAAAGCATACTATAATCCCGAAAAAAAGGGGGAAAAATAATGATCCGTTTGCAGTTTTTTCGAAAGCCGCCAAAAACACACAAAAACTAGCGAGACGAACTTGAGAGTGGATGAAATTCGAGGGTGGCGAGGGTGGGAAAAGAAAAACACGTGTCGAGCGAGGAGGGTGAGGGGAGAGGCGGAGATTTCCACAACCCGCTACACGATTCTCCATCGGACGCGGAAAGAAAGGTATCTTCTCACAACCTTGTGCAACGGCTCACGCGCAGCCTTTTTCACTATTGTGTAATTGTGCTTTATTATACTCCGGATATGGGCCACCGTTGATAGGGATTTGAAACGACTAGATTCAGCGTTGAAATTGCTCTCAGAGAGCAACGAATGCTTTGTTTTAATCCTCCCTCAATTCTCTTCTTCTCATAAAAGAGAGTATATATCTCTTCTGGAAATTTGCATATACTCTCATTTGGTATGAAAAAATCGGCAATTTTCGTCGATATATTTACGAACGATATCGAAAAAGTTGTAGCTGCAGATCAGCACTTCGCGCCGATTTTTCCGTGATTTTTTCCCTGCAAGGTCAGACCCCTCCCCTGTGCATGACGAAATTCATAAATGGTCTTTACAGAAAGGATTTTAGATGGATGATTGCATGATGCAAAGCTTTCCGGCCCAAATCAGGCCACACTATGGAATAAAACCCACAAAATTGCAATCATGAAATAATTATATCAAAGCTGTGCATGACGAAATTCATAAATGGTCTTTACAGAAAGGATTTTAGATGGATGATTGCATGATGCAAAGCTTTCCGGCCCAAATCAGGCCACACTATGGAATAAAACCCACAAAATTGCAATCATGAAATAATTATATCAAAGCTACATGTATCGATGGCTAAAGCATGAAACCACATTTCTCCATTGCGGTGTTCCCTTTCCGCTCCTATTTTATTTTTTCGAAGAGAAGCCAGTAAACTTTATACGGAATGTTCTTCTGATCAAAAATAAAAGAGAAGAGAAGAAAAATCAAGAAAGTTTTCAAGAAATTACGTTGACTAAATTTCAAGGAAATAATCAAGTACGACAGGAAGTTTCAAATGTTGCAAACGGAGATGCGTGGTTCCGCACTTTGGCCACCGATATTTTACTCAGTTTGATACTCATTTATGTGGAGATACCTCCAACAGCATGTTTCGAAAATATTTCACTATGTATAAGTTGTTTTTTGGAACCCTAGATAAGTGTAAACATATCCGTTCAGCTCAATGGCGATCATTTATCATATTCATACCGACTCTGCACTTACGGTTGAATCGAAAAGAGGATTTGCTTCTGAAGCCCTGGCGAAAACTTCGAGTCATTCGTGACGTCATACGAGTGCCACATACTCAACGTCTTCTGCGAAATCCCTCTTTGATCGTCAAAAGCGAGTCAGCAAAAAGAGATTAGCCATCGCTATTCGATATCATTGTTTTTGCGCGAATTATTTGCAGGATGTAAGGAGATCAGTCAAAACACGACGTATAAACCTTGTAAAAATTGCTGAAAGTCCGCCACTACTTTCTGATTTGCAATTGAGTGTCTCAAGTCGTAATTAGACTTCATTTTGCGATCAGGAACTACACTTTCTGGCTCATTTGTAAAAAAAAAAACACTGTTGTACATAGGGAAACTAATGACACGTCTCTTTTAAACTAGGAAATCATTTCTAAACGGGACCTTCGAGGTTGAAAAATCAACTCAACTTGTGCGCGATCAAATTTTGTGCACCAAATTGGTAAAAACCTTCAATTTTATCAAATAATTTCACTTTTCATTTCAAGCTCCTAGATTCGCAAGATTTTCGTGTTTTTCTAAAGGCATGTTCAGATCAGTAATTTTTAAGGTTATATTCAGTGGCGTGGCGTGACTATATCCGGTAGGCGTTCGGTAGGAGTGTTAACTTTAGGGGGGGGGGTTAGAAAGGTTCACTCCCCTTCCTTAAAGGGGGGTTCGGGGGGCCTCCCCCGGAAACTTTTTAAACAATGAAGCCGCAAGAACACGATTTTAACCCATTCTGGTGAAAATTGTGCCGGTAAATTGTCATTGAAATTTTGTTTTATTTGCCGATCGTTTTCCTGAAATTTATTTTGTTAAATGATGACGTATTTTCGCAACACGCACCTGCAGAGAGAGGTGGGAGAGGGAGACTGGGAAACTGGGAGATGCGGCCCGCAAGCGCAGGGGGGGAAGCGGAGGGCGAATCGCGGCATAGAGGAAATTCGGCGGTTCGCAAACCCCTGCGGACCACTGTTATAGGAAACAGCTGGACTGATGAGCGGCTCTCCTCTCTCGTTCTTTTCCCCTCCCTTTTCTCTCTGCTGTGTTCCCTCCGCGAGCGCGGTCCGCACTCGTCTCCGAACCCAATGCTCACGCTCCGCTCTGCGCCGCGCACTGGTGCCTCTTTTCTCTCGTGTACCCCCTCGTTTGCCCCTCCATCATTGCACCCAGGTTCTCTCTCCTCACCGTACGCAGATCATCCAGGTTCGGTAGCCGGTGCGGACCACGCGTCACAGGATTTTCTCTCTCCGCCGCGCCACATGCCGCTGTCGGAAGCCAAGCGCCCGATACTTACTTGCGATCTACTATTCTGTATTCTGTATTGCTTCTCACATTCTTAGCCATAATTTATTAATTGTTTCAAAATATTTTAGGGTGTTCGGCGAACACTGCGAACATATGGACGCCACGCCACTGGTTATATTTGGAGAAATTTTTTATTCACTACATATTGCATCTTTAAGATTTACAGCCACATTAAGTTTCAGTCAAGTTCCTCAACAATATCAAACAGCGTTCAAAGAGCAGAAAAGTTCAAATAGATGCAATATTTTTCCACATTTTGTGAGGGCATGTGAAAGTGTAACGTCCGCAACAGAAAAGCTTCTAAACTTGAAGCCATTTAACGCAGGAGCCAGTTTAGAAGTTCATATTTGGTAAACTATAAGACATAATCTTCATCGATACTTTAGCAGTATCAGAACGTACTTAGATACTTCGGTTTTCAAGTTATTCAAAGTCGAAAAAGTGTGACGTCCGCAACGGAGAGGACGTCGAAACGCCGAAAAACCCTCTTACACCGAATCGTTGACAGCTCAGTGCCGAATTGAAGTTAAACGCACCGCACGATGAGTC
Organism: Bemisia tabaci; assembly: GCF_001854935.1. NCBI lineage: Eukaryota > Metazoa > Arthropoda > Insecta > Hemiptera > Aleyrodidae > Bemisia > Bemisia tabaci. Next base: position 1,488,116 of record NW_017553907.1, read on the forward strand.
AGTCGAATGTGGAGGAAGTGTAAATAGAAGTATAAGGAGCAGAGTATGCGAATGAGAACAGCACACGCCGAAATCCAGGCAAATATTTGAATTTTCGCTCTTTCCGTTCGACGCTCCGACTTATGGGAGCGCTCAAAAATTTCGGACACATCCACTCCGTTCGAGAGAGAGCCGAGTCATCAGGATGTGGATTTCGTGTCCAGAATGTTAGCTCATCGCTCAAGCGAGTTTAGAAAAAGGAACCGATTTTTCCGACTGATTAAAGTGATGAGAAATCTATGCTTGAAAAGCTGAAAAAGCATGCTTGAAGAGGACGCGATTGATCTAAATTTTGCCGTTAGGCACTATAATTTTTGGCTCATTCGTAAAACCACTTTTACGCTTGGGGAAAATAAAAATTTGGTGAAATTCCCTGATGATGATTGAAAATGCGCAATTTGAAATAGTTTCCTCGCAAAATCTGTTATTCGGTACGACAAACCCATTCTGGAAAGCAAATAAAGGCGACTTAACAAATTTTCCCTAACATTTTCGTCATTTTCCCTGACATTTTCAGGTTTTCCATGACTTTTTAATATTCCCTGATATATTTCCCGGACTTGCTGGTAGTTTTGAGGTTAGATCCAGAGTGACTTACTGTTAAAATTGTTACGATCCGTCGTTGGTACTTTTGACTTAGTTTTGCATAAATTTACTCATTTTTGCGGAGGAACGCTCACTCATGAATATTCTTGACCATTTTGGTTTAATATTGGAATCCGAAGATCGACAGTGACATTTTTCGTTTTCAGAGGTTGGCTGTTTTTTTGGGCCCTGAGAGCTCCATATTTTGACAAGTCTACTCTTCCCATATAGGAACTCTACTTTCCCCTATACTGCCGTTCGAAGGAAGAACGCCGTATGAACCTCCAGACGTTGTCATATCTCTTCAAATAAATAAAGAATATACTGGGAAAACTGGGCATAATTTTCTTCAAATTTTTCAGACAATTTTGTATGGCATTGGATCTAAAATATCTGAAAATTTCAGCGAAAAATATACTAAAATTTCTTCAAAAATACATCTTTTGTCCGGAGGAATTTGGCGACTCTCAAATGTTCATACGGCGTTCTTCCTTAGCACGGCAGTAAGGGTACTCTACGTTACATGAGACCCCAACACCCAACTCGACAGCTGTTGCCAAATTACGAGCACGGCCACTGGCAATAATAGTGCTCAAGCTCGACGCGGAAATGGGCCGCGGAGGCGAAACTCGGCAGCGGCTCTTTTTTTTTAGCGTGTGTGATTGCCTGGCGGTCGGTGTGGGTCTATGCGGTGCGACGTGCGAGTGACTCTCTTGGGTACTCTGTGTACTCGGCGTCGTAACTAATCACCGCTCCTCAAGGCCCGTCGCCCGTCGCATGACTCACCGCCGATCAAGAGCCACTGGCCACTCGACGCGCGCCACTCGCACCGAGGAAATCTGCATTTGAGCTGAATAATTTCTCGAGAATTTATTACCTTGGACCACATAGCGCTCGTGCTCCGCTCCGCACGCCAACCCGCCACGATTTTTCGGCGGTCCCGTCCAATCAAACCCCAATCCAACCCGCTTTAGATAGATATAGATATAGATACATAGATAATTGCCAAGTTCACACGCTCGCAACATCGCACAGTGGATCCAGTCATTAGGAGAGGTCGGACAAAATGTGGAAACTTTAAAAGCTCATAACTCCGTTTATATAAAAATTTGAGGTTATAAAAGTAGTTCCATTGGCTCCCTCGTGAAATTTTCTTTTAAGAGGAACCCTTAAAATTTAAAATGTGGCGAAATAAACATTAAAATTTGCAGTTTTAGTAAAGAATTTCATGTTCAACCTCTCTAATTGACTCGATCCACTGTGTGTCGCTACTCAGACGTAAGGATGTAACTCGATTTCCGTATGAGCTATGGAAGACATGGTTGTACATGTAAAACAGGGCTCACGCGGAGATTGAGATACGCCCTTGCGTCTGAGAAGCGACGACAATAGGACCTGAAACTGAGAGGCGTCGGTGTATTACTGAGTGGTCTCCTGGAATTTGCGGGGGTGGCACAATTTTCCGGATCGGGATGCGGCAGCTCATAGGCGGAACTAGACGGCCACGCTTTTTCCTTCATGCGTTGTTGATCCTTAGCACGGCAGTAGACGGAACCGCAGAGGTTCGGGTTCCTTCCAAAAAATGTGAGGGAATTTGCTTTATAACTGCACGCCATAATTAGACTTAATTTTTAAAATCGCATTTCAATTGTCTTTTCGATTAGAACGGCTTGAAATTCCGATTAAGTTTGAGACGACTCATTTTTTCAAAAATTTTCCAAAGAGGTCCCCCC
>NW_017553907.1:1490534-1508609 GCF_001854935.1 Bemisia tabaci
CTCCCCCCCCCCCAAAAAAAAAGATGAAAAATGATCTTTATTGATGCAAAAAATACGAAGAATAAAAAAGAAAAAGAAAAAGGCACCCAGAAGGAGTATTGACGTAATCAACATGTTGGGTACTCGAAATCATGTATATACCATGAATGATGTCGAAGTTGGCAACAGGTGAGTGGGAAAAGAAATGAGGAGAAAGTCAATCACACTGTGCGGCAGCGTGTGGCGCACTAAGGTATGATTCAACCTTCAAAACTGACTAAATTTAATCATAAGTTCACGCTCGATTTTCAATTACAAACTATCATTTCTTACATCTCTAATAACTATATGAACAGTCCGTATTATAATTAAGAACTGAAGTCTGTCGACAAAGGGAATTCTTTACGGTAATTGTTTTACTCTCTCTCTCTCTTTCCGGCCATCAGTGTCGCCAACATGCATATAGAGCTGGAAAACGGCTAAAACGAATTTTCCGATTCGCCTACAAGGCCACTAAATATGGAGTTTTTCGATTAGTTGATTAATTAATGGGTAAGTCGAAATCCGATCAGCATTTGTGCTGAATATGGGAATCAAAAATCATGAGTGAAGGTGAACATTTTCGATGATAATTTAGCAAATTTCGACACAATTGTTTCCTTATTTTCTCCTGAAATCCTGATTTTTCATAAAATTAAAAAATCAGCACGTTTGGGCTTATAGCTATTTTTAGAGGTTTTGTGTCGTTTTTAGAGACTTGATCTGAAAACTGATAAAACTTCTACGTTTCGATTACTCGTAGTATACGATGGATTAAACAATCAATCGAAATTTCAAGCATCGAAGGATCGATTGATCGATTGCTTAATCGCTACTTGAAAAACTCTGATGCTATACTGTTGCGTCCGGAGACTAGACATTGAAAACTGAGAAAGAAACAATCCGAAGTTTTTGAAAATCGATGACCATGGTCACTCGCGCTGCGCGAAGCGACGAGACGTGACGCCAATAAAGACAAAATAACCTCGCGACCTCGTAGAGCACAATTGATATGAACCAGTTCTTCTCTCAAGTGTAATTTGTTTTTAGGATTTAGCCAAACACATCAGCCTGCATATGAAAATTATGCCGAGAGGAAACATCACCAGGGCTTAAAGTTTCCTTCAAATTAAAAATTCTTTCCGTTTTATGAATTGAACGATGAAAAAAATTTAGCCTCAAGACCTTAAAGGCAGCGAAAATGCATTATTTTCTCCAATTGATAACTGTAAATCTCATTTATGAGGTCAATTATGGCAGCTTAGGTGCAATAACATAAACTTTAACAACAACAGGTACTTAAAATTTAAAATTTGCGCATTTGAAAACAAATTGGCTCTAAAAGGTAGCACAAAAGATTCTCCGATTTTTACCTGAATTTTTTTATTCCCCGATTCTCTCGGTTGTTCCCGGTCCTGGATACTATAAATTAGATTGATAATTTGTAAGAATCTAACTTTCGGTCAAACTAGGAGTCCAAATTTCTTCCTGCGCGACGGCACCATGGGACGAGCCACCATCATCAACATAGATGCCGGATGGAGCGATAATGATTGTGTTCAATACGGCGAGGAACTTTCTTCCCGATCTATCGATACGGATTCGTTCTCCATCGAAACGCGGTCTCTTTAATAGAATGTGTCTTACGATAGAATTCTTGCATTTAACGTCTATTTTTTGAACAATAAAAATAATGATGAGAGTATTGTCGAATTTACCATAAGTTGCAAAATCAAAACATTTTCAACGTATTTTGAAGATGTTTTCGGTTTTAGTGGGCAGCTCTCCAGCTTAGCGTTTCGATCTAAAAAAAAAATGGATCGCTGGAGGTTATTGACCGAACGACTCTGGAGTTAAGTTTCACGAATACACGCAGTCACGACAAGTAGATCGACTGATCAGGCGGTGATGTCATAGAGAAAATCCGTCGAGGCGATCGCGATGTGATCATCGCTCGTGGTATCAGCAAATTAAGCCCGGGTTAAGAGCGGGCGTTTCTGTATTTCGGTTTCCAACTGAGCCTTGTTCTCCGTCTAACTCTATTCTTTCCGGGGTCCAAGTGGAAATAGAGATAAGCTCTTTCGCCAGAGGAGCCATAACTAGAGAACACGACGAATAGGCCTCTCATAGATCTTCGCGGAAACTTACCACGAAAGTGACTAGCTTAACCGTATTTCTAACGTCTTATTTAATTATATCGGGGCACACTGGGGGGGAAAAAAACAAAAAAAAACATTGGATCTAGAGTCCAGACTCGTAAAAACATCGGCAAGAAAAAGTACTCTTGATTCAATCAGAATCTAGCTTAAATCAAGAACCAAGCCTCTTAATTTAAGCGGATTTCGTTTTGATTCAAGCAAAAATCCGATTGAATCAAGAGTATTTTTTCTTGTCGATGTTTTCAAGAGTCTGGACTCTAGATCCAATGAGTTTTTTTTTCCTAGTGCCTGTAAAAAGGGCCTGAATGAGGGTGTATTAAAACAACTAGTAATACTGAACTTGGTAAATTATTGGTTATCAGGGATTTTTTTTTCATAATAGGTGGTACGATTTTCAAGTAATGGATAACATTCGGTTGTTGAGTTATATGGACCTCACTTTTCCAGATTTCATGGTTTTACAGTTCTGACGTGGTAACTATTGTTTGGTTGTTTGAAATTACACGGTTGCCATAATTTTTTCACCTTCAAAGTCCCTGACTTTCCCCTGACTTTTCCTGCTTTTCCCCGATTCCAAAATTATCCAATTCCCCGACTTTCCTCGACCATCGGCCACTTTTGGTAGACCTCGGACGAAAGTTCCTTGTTTAGAGATCAAATCGTGGAAAAATGCATCCAATAGCTGGTTAAGAGATGACAAGCCATGAAAATGACCAGAAAGGGTCACAGTTGGAAGATCAGAGAAAAATTTTGAAGATTAGTAGATGTGTCGGAAATTCCCTGACTTTTCCCATAGGATTCGCTGACTTCCCCGGTCGTCATAAATTGCCTGAATTTCCCTGATTTTCCCGACGGCCGGCAACCCTGAATTATATGGATTTTTATTGAACGTTACGATCATGTTATTCAGATGTTAAGGTGTTTTTTATTTTATTTTATTTTTCTCTATGTTGATTTCTTTCTTTTTCTGAGATTCCGCTGAAATAAAGCCTCTGATAAACTCTGCAATCGCATTTGAATGCTGGACAAGGCAAGTTCCGGCTCAAGAAAAGTTGGCTGGAGCGATGCTCCCTCTGCAATTATATATATTCTATTCTATAAAAAGAGTTGTCGATGAAGGATCCTGCGAATTGCTGAGCGATGAGGCATCGCTAGAGGTTGAATCACTGTCTCCTGCTTCACCGAGCAGAGTCTATTCACTCGACTTCTCCGAACGGGCTGTCAGTCTTGAGTAGGTGTTCCAGAGAAAATTTTAGACGGATCCAGGCCTTGCATTCATCACTGCTCCTTTTCGGAGTACTCGTGGCAAATTATAAATAAATCAGTACGTTAGTGCGAAAACTGATGTAATGCTTTTCACGAAAATCTTTCAACAAGAGGGCTCTTGAGCTAAGAAAAAATTACAAATCGAGAATATAAAGGCACATAAGAGCTTTATACGATTCTGACGTTCGTGAGTTCTACTTTTGAGAAGAGCATGAAAGAGAATGAGGGAGCAGTAGAAAATAATAATCTGTTTCAAAGAATCAAAGAATTTCAGATTCCGAAGCAAAATTTCCTGACTTTTCAGGTTTTTTTTTAAAAGAAAAATTTACTAACTTTTCCAGGTTTTAATGAAATTTTTTGAAGCACTTGCCACACTTTATCAAGTCATTTTGTAGTTCAGATGGACTGAGTCTCCTTTGTTCCAGCTGGTGGACGAGCAAATTCCATATTTTCCAAAAAGAGCTTCAAGAGCGCAGAACAACGCATTGCGAGTTCACGCCTCGCGCCTTCAATTTTGCAGACGCAACACGGACATCAATCAAGCACGAATAGTTGTATCTCTGCGCCGTTGTCGACGCGAGTTCTTTCCCTTGCTCTGTTACCACATTGAGTAAGTTCCCATTTGTTCTATTTGTGGTGATGGTTCAAAGGCTACGTGATCAACACAGCCGAAGGTAGGAGAGACGTAATCCGGCCTCGTTTTTAAAATTTTCTTCCGAGTAGGAACGACGTATCACTAGAGCGCGGCAAAGCATTGCGAGTTCACGCTTTGCGCCATCGCGCCTTCAATTTTGCAAACGCAACACGGGCATCTATCAAGCACGAATAGTTGTATCTCTGCGCCGTTGTCAACGCGAGGTTTTTTCCCTTACTATGTTACCATATAGAGTAAGTTCCCATTTGTTCTATTTGCATGGAATTTCTTTTTACATAAATTGTATTCGGCGTGAGACATTTTTTCCTCAAAATATTCTTCATTGGGGGCACTAAAGCGGGTCAAAGTTGAATCCCTAACGACTCGATGTCTTGTAAATGAAAATTGATACAGATATACAGCGATCCGGATATCATTCACGAGGGATCGACTTGCAAAGGTCACAAATTTGACCCCCTCTAGCGCACCAAATAAAGAATATTTTGGAGGTCGGAAACGGGGGAAAATTTTCTCATGTCCAGTTCTGATTTTTTGTTATCAGCCTTATTTACTTGTATGAGTACGTCCGCACGATGTCGTAGTTTAAGCTTTCTTTCCATATAGTCTCACTATTATTCAATGAGGTGTTTTTCGTCAATTCCTCATCCCTTTGAAACATAATTCATGTAAAAATAATTCAAGAGGATAGAGGATTGCGAAAAATTTTCTATTCTGACATCAAACTCTTTCCGGGAATTTCACACGAAATTCCGCGATTTTAAATTTCGCGAAACTCCGCCACCCTCCGGAAACCCTGGACTGGTACGCGAGTTGGGGTTCTCTCATCCACCAGATCACATTAAAGAGCTTCCCCGCTATAGGTCCGCCCTTCGCGACTTCACCCCTGGCAAAAAACTAGGGGTCTAAGTTGCATTTGATCTGCTTGCGGTTACTCTCCATGCTCGTGTGTGTTTTTGTTTGCGGAGATTAAATATCACGGGGGTGGGCGGGTCCACCCTCCACCCCCTGGCCACTCCCCCGCGACGCGTTTTCGACGTGCGTCCGACGATTAATCCGGCGGCAGGGATTCCACCCTGTGCGAGGGCCCGTCGAGTCCCGATAATGGCTTACAAATGACTCACTCTCGCTTTGCCAGGGCCGGATGAAGATACCGCTCCGAGATAAACGCCCAGCCTCCCCGGTAAACACCCCCCGGGGCCGCCCGTCGAGGGTTGTAAGTAGTATGACTAAGTCATCTCTCCCGGAGCCCTCTGATTAATTGTTACCCTTAGGGGTGATTTCCATGGTATCGTCCGTCCAAAACAGGGTCTCAGATTTCAGGACAACTCATTGTATGGTAGATTTCAGGATGTTATTTCTTTACAAAAAAAAAAAAAAAAAAAAAAAAGAGGACGACAACAACATCAGCAAGTGTAACAAATTCCCTGACCTTCAGGGAAATTACTCGACTTTTTCAAGTTTTCCAGTTTTCCTTCTTTTTTTGTAAGGGGGAGGGGGTATTTAGAAGAAAACCATGACTTTTTCCAAGTTTTCCACAAGTACTGAACCTTAAGTAAGTACAACTTTATTCCGACTTCATCGAGGGTTTAAATATTTTGACGTAATTATCACTAATAGACTCATAACATAGCGACCACAGTTTAGAACTTTAATTCATCGTTCTCCGTACGGCGGAACGTAACGCCATGCCAAGGTTACTAATGCGACTCAAGAAATTTAATTTTCTACACGAATATGACAGGGAATCATGTCCGTAATTTAAATGACTTTGGCGTGGAATTGGAGGAAAATTCAGTTCAATTTTCAGGTGGAATTTCCAGGGAAATAAGGACATTTAGCAACGTAGCAAAGTCTTTACGATTCTTTGTCAAGAAAACGAATTTTTTTACTTTTCGGGTTCCTATCTGATCAGTTTTAGGTGCATTCCCTCAGATCTGCCTCGGGGACACACTGGAACTATGCGATGTGACATGAGAATTAGCCGTTCCAATTCCAGCGGCCGCAATCATTCCCTGATTTTTGGTCAGTTTGCTTCTTTTTCTTGAATGTTTTCTATTTTTCCCAATCATATTTAACCTCTGACTTTGACCACCCTATAATAGCGCCCGAATATTTGTGTCTTGACCGAGGAGAACTCCGCGTTGACGCGATGTCAATCTACATCAGCACTATCTAATAGAGACAATTAACTATTTTTGATGCTAGTCTGACAAAAGGGCGTATCTGCACTTTGAGATGCGCCCGGAAAAGCATTGAGTTACATTGACGGCGGGGTTCATTGCGGAGTGCAGTTACGTGCTTACGTCAGGAGGGCGACGTTTTGACGGATAATGGACGGACGGACGGACGGCCAACGAACCTCACCAGCTCAAACTTGGTTGCCAAAAGCTCGACCAATTCCCGTATCAAAGGACTTTTCACTTTTTTAAACTTGCCACAAGGCCAGGCACAAAAACTCGTCGTTTACCTCACGGAAGGACGTAAATTTATTTCAATGTTGCTAAATTTTCTCGCAAAATTACATTATTACCAGGAAAATCTTGGGAATTTCAAACTGAAAATGTCACTGATTTTTCTTCTGACCGGACTTGGCTTTCTTTCACACTCCAAAGAGGATCTCAGTTATCATGAATTCAAAAGGAACAACGATTTTTGTGGAAACTTTGACTTCTTTCTTGATCAGAAATCTACAAAGGTCGGTCCTATTTCTCCTTGAGCCCCATGCAATATACACCTTCAAGTTTTTCACGCAAAAAAAAGTTTTTAGGGGGAGTGTTTGAATATTGGGCCGGGATGGCCAACGCCGCCTAGAATTAAAATTTAGAAACTGAAAGCCTTTTTTGGGAGGAAACAAGTTGGGAATTCTGCACCACACGGAATTAGAGAGGACGATTTCGTCTTCGGTGAACGATCTATTTTTACTGGGGAAACATGGCAGATTTGACTAGGACGAAAATTGCGATTTCAGGCGTGGGGCGAAAGAGGCCGGTCGGTGGTGTCTAAACTGGGATCACTGGGTGTTTCACTGTTTCAGCTGACAACTCAGGTCCTCACTCAATTAGGAAGCGTTAAATTGCTCTCCAAGTGACGGTTCTGACTATGAGTCACTCAATTTAGTGGTCTTCCTCATAAAATATTGTCTGCTCCACATATTGATCAACGATCGTGCGCCTCCTCTTAGGGGGTCGAGAGTGCAACTACAGGGTTGCATGTTCGGTAAAATTTTAAAATTTCCTGGACCCCCCCCCCTCTTCTTCCTGACTTTAGTACAAAATTAAAGAGTCATGAGCAGATTGACCAATTTGGTAACACCAGATTTCGTCCGTTTAAACCTATGCTAAATGATCGATTCTTGTCGAAGCATCAGACCCTTCCAAGAATCGATAAATTTCCATAGGTTTAAATGGGGAAGACAATGTTGCTAATTTGCTGGATCAGCCAATGGTCATAAGTCATAACCACATGCTGCTACTTGTGTCAATATTACCTGCTTATTCCTGACTTGCTCTGATTTTTTCAGAAAAATACATAGCAGCATGTGCCAAAATTATCCTTGCGGTTTTCCGATCTCTTAACGTCTTCATTTAATGCTGTTAGATCCTGCTCAAACGATCATTTGAAAATTATACGTTAAGTCGCTCGCTACACCGAGGAACATTTCCCACTGCATCAACAGGAATTGAGCTTTTTGAAAAAAGACCCATGTGCCAATTTGAATTTTAAAATAAGGAAAAATAAAAAATTCGTGAGTCATGATCACATGTTGCTTCTTGTGCCAATACTCTCTGATTTTTCCTCACTAGCTTTGGCTTCATCAGCAAAACGCATAAGCAAAAAATTATCCTTACGGTTTTCTTGACGTGCCTAAACCTAAGAGTCAAAATTTACGCGATGTCTGAGAAATCGAATTTTTTTTATAAAATCTCCTGTTCACCAAGAGCGAACTTTCAGTAATATAAAAGAGTATTTCCTCGATATTTCGCGGTTTTCTTCATACATTTTCTGAACTGTTTCAGTTCCTGATTTCCGACTTCGAGCATGACAAATTTTTCGTCGAGAAAAGTCGAGAGGGAGATAAAATTCGATTTCAGTTGGAAGTTGTGAATACCTTCCGAATTTCAGCATGAAAATTTGGGTCGAGGTATTAATGAAGGACACTGAAGTTATCAATTTTAACGTTTGGGTCGATGTCGGCGCACATCAGGGAGCCATTAGAACAATTATCCGAAATATGTGTGTCTATGACACATCTAGTGACACATCCAATCATACATTACACAACCGTAATTGAGCGGTCTGCATGTTACTGCGGAGAATCGACTAGTTCGAGCGAATTTCAGCGAGTTCAACATTTCTGGACGCGGAATAACCCGCATTTGAGCGCTCGAATAAAGCCACGGCCCGATAATAGGCTGGAAACTAATAAAAAGGACGAAGAAGAAGAAAGGGAATAATGTCATTACTGAATGACTCAGATGTTGCAACGTACGCATATTTAATTACAAGCTAGCTTGTCCTTACCTCCACTCGCCACCTCATTACGTTCACTTCGCACTCCAGTTTCATTGCAAGAGGTTACGCACACCTAATCAAATCGACTTTTTTGTCATCCCTCAGGGGAGAAAAATTGTTTCGACGTGAAATTTGGATAACATTTAACGCACACCAGGCCATTTGGACTACATTTTGCGAGTAGGAACTAAAATTTCTGTTTCAGATTAGAAACAATGTATGATTCTAAAAATAAGCCAAAGGTTGTAGTTCCTAATTGTAAAATCAAGTCAATTTGATGATTACACGTTGCATCACTGCACTGATAATAGCTTCCCATCAGATCAATAGGAATTCCTGTTGCATACGCCGTAACGAGATTTTTTCGTTGATGTAACAAGAAATCCCCTCGTTTCAAACAGTTATTACTTCAAAGACTCGTCCAATCGCTTTTCCTCGATATTGCTCGAGTTTTCACGAAGGACAGATTATGTAATAGTTTGATGATGAAAAAACGCTCGGAAAATCTGTATACGTAACGACTTAGAAAAATTCGTAATTTTAAGATGTTTTTTTATTCCAAAATTCTGAAAAATTTCGCCATACATATAAATGAAACATTGTTCGTCTTTAAAATTTGACTATTTTCCTTACTTTATTTGACTTATAGGCTGCGAAGTTTGTAATTGAATCAATGAGAACGAAAACACACCAACTCGTAACTCGAAAATCCTTAATTTTCATTTGAGACAGTTAATTTTCATAAAGGTCATTGAAGTTAGCGCATCTGTTCCGACCTGGACCTTTTAAGTGTCCTCAAGTACTTGTCTTTTGGCATCAAAAATTTATTCCTTAGACCAACTTCTGCACCTACTGTGCAGTTTTGTGTATATTATCAGAATTATTTTCATTTTTTCGAGTTTGCGTGTTTTCGTTCTCACTGATTCAATTCTTCTACTACAGTAGTCTTGGCTGTAAAAAAGAGCTTGAGATAAGAGAGAGGCAGGGTTGACAGGGAGCGAAGGGAGGGGGGAGTAAGAAACGAGAACTCGAAAGCGCGAGGAGAAAATTAGTCACGAAATTCAAAATAGCTCCGTTGAGTGGGTAAAATTGGAGGATGACTCAACGGGCTGTGTCTCTTCACTGGTCATCGACCACGTGCCCAGCCAGCTTCGACACTTCCCGCTCTTCGTCGACGGCGCGGCGGGGACGAAAAAAAAAAAAAAAAAATCCAAGACAGAATTCGTGTTCGGATTGTCCTTTTCTAATATTATAGTGGCACTCGTTTCAAAATACGCTCTTATTTAAACCCAAAATATTTTCGGAGATTTATTTTTAACCGGAGCCGAAACATTTTCCCGACCTTTGGACGAGGGCCAGAAGCGGAATCGTGGACTAATTCCCTCTCGGACTCGGACTCGCTTCCGCGACTTATGATCCTCCGGGATTGGACTACATTTTGCGATTTGGAGCTGCAATAACTGGCTCGGATTAGAAATAACGTAAAAACTATAACGTAAACTAGTTTTTATATGAACGTAGGCGCTTTTACGGATGATCCAGAAATTGCGGTTCCCAATGGATCAGTTGCGCTGGTCACAGAATCGTGTTCGGATGTTTGATTCTTGTAGATTAGCAAAGAATAATAAGATCCGTCCAACAGCAGCTTTCTACGTTCAGTATTTTTAACCGAAATATCCCCCCTTAAAAAAACCCTAAAACCCTTTAAAAAATCGACTTTTCATGGGGCGATATCTCGGGTAATACTGAACATTTATTAGAAACAGTATTCAGGCAAAATGCGTTGTTTGAAACATCGAATCCATAGATAACAAATAAAGGTGCCCCATCAATTTTCTCCTGACATTTTCGTCATTTTCACTGATATTTCCAGGCTTTCCCTGACTTTGTAAAATTCCCTGACATATCCCTTATTTCCCGACACTTTCTGGAGCAATTCCCTGACAATTGAAGATATGCCAGACGGTTTAAAGGACATTATTAGAGGTAGTTTTTAGGCAAAATACGTTGCTGGAAACGTCGAACCCATTCTAGATGGCAAATGAAGGCGACCCAACAATTTATCCCTGACATTTATGTCATTTTCCGACATTTCCAGGCTTCCCGTGACTTCTAAAAATTCCCTGACATTCCTCAGTTTTCTCTGACTGTGGCATGTGGCAACCCTGAATATATCGATCATAGCCAGGATGCACTGCGCGAAAACTGAAGATCCACTTCAAATGTATGCACCTTCACCGTCGTGCAAGAGCGGCCGGAGAGCGTTCGGCCAGGCCGGCGTCATAGTTCTCGTCGTCGTCGGTTGAATAATTGTCTGCGAGTTGTGACCTCTGGCTCTGGCGCGATGACCGGGATAACCTCCCGTAGACTCGGCATTGCCGGCCCGGGCCGGGCGCACCGAGACCGAGGCACCAATGACTCATGAGTCATCGGATCATCAACCGCTCGTCGAGCCACAGAAAGACAACCTTCCATCCAAACCCGACCCCGAGAGCCAGGTCTTAAGCCGGTTCCAGACCCGAGGAACCCGACCCAATTGAATTCCTGGCCCCGCCACTGACTAGAGTCCAAACGAGAACTTCCCATTCTGCTATCGGGAACTCCCGCTTATCCTTAGGGAAACAAAATTGGAAAATTTCTAGCTTTGCTGGTCATCAATATTTAAATACATGCACGAAATCAGGCATGAAAATCGACTGACTGCAAAATCGCGATCCAATGGGAAAATAATTAAGAATCAACTAGCGAGGGATTGCATACTTTCCAGACTATCTTAAAATCATGGGGTCTAGAATTCTTGATTATCTTCATTTCCTGACGATATGTTTAGGGAATAGTTTCGTTGTGAAAACTCAGGATTTCCACTTGGTTTCCTCTGGATTTTGAAAGGGGAAACAAGATTTTCCCCCGAAATCTAAAGAGAAAAAACAACTTTTTCAAATCTAGTCTGATTCTTTGAGGCTAAATTAACACAAATCACTAAATTTAGGAATAATTTGATTTTGGAGCGGAGAACGAAGAAATCCCCGATTATATAAGTATTTTTTCTAACAAATTCCACGATTTTTCATGTTTATGTTTCATTCCCTGATTAATGCCGGTAATTCTAGACATCATGCTTAAAAGAACACGTTAGATGAAGCGGAGAAATTTGGACCTTCTTCCGGAATTTTTGTACTTTTCAGCATTTCCTGCCTGCCCCAAAAAAATCAATAATAATTTGGACTTCCACGGAAAGAAGAGGTAGGGGTTGAGACCCGATTTGATTCAGGAGCTAAAATTGTATTATTACCCTGATAAATTAGGTTACTAACCCAACTGTTGCGGTGCTACCTCCAACTTGACTTGTGGCGCTACCAAAACTAAATGGAAATACCCAAATGATGCAAGAAAATTGGGTAGTACCACAATTTTAAGGGATTATCGCTACCTCTTCTTTTTCCGTATTCTGGACCATTCTTCCGTGCTAAGAAAAAACGCCGTATGAGCATTCGAGAGTTGTCAAATCTCCTAGAAACCTTGAATTTCCTTGAATTTTTGTATAGTTTTCTTGAGATTTTTAGATTAATTTGCGGGCAATATAGCCTAAAGAGGTAAAAAAAAAAATATATTCATACGTAATTTTCCTGGTGAATTTGACTTTAATTGAGGAAATATGGCAACATCTGAAGGCTCATACGACGTTTTCCTTTAGCATGGCAGCATCAGACACTGCCAGGATAAGGTATAAGATGGTGCTTACCTAGAAGAATAGCCGGTTCCCGGTTGTCCTCAACGAGCGACGATAGCACGAGAAAGAGGGGGTGGTTGGGTGGGAGGCGCTCCAGGTCGGAGGTGGAATCGTCGTAGACGACCACTTCCTTGATGGTGCGCTTCTTCAGAAGATCCTTCCCCTCGCGGGTGGTGGCCAGGTCGGCGAGGGTGGCCTTGCCCTGCTGGAGCCGGCGCCGGTTGAAGCGGTCCGAGCAGTTGACGTTGATGGAGCCGCGGATGTGGTTGACGTTGTAGGCCAGGAAGGGGCGGCAGTCGACGACGAGGAGGCTCCGGGACTTGACCTGCCCGAGCCCGAGGCGCCCGGCCAGGGTCTCCGGCTCGAAGAGGCGCACGCACTTGGCGAGGAGGGCCTTCTGGAGGGTGGCGCTCTCGGAGCACGGGCTCGCCGGGAGGGAGAAGCAGTCCACCTTGCAGCGCTTGGCGGGGGCCGCCGCGGCCGGGAGGGGCGCCGCCGCCGCCGGCCCCGGCTCGCTCAGGCTCCGGTTCAGCGAGAGCCGGAGCCCCTCCCGCGACTTGCCCACCTCCACCTCGCAGTACACCGTCGACATCGCCCCGCTTCCCGCTCCCGCACCTGCAACACATCCAAACGGGGCGACCAATCAGTGACGGTTTATCCACATGCATGCATTGATAAAATACAGAATAGAGGCGGATCTTGCAATTTGGCAACCGGATTTCCTCTTTTTAGGCCTATGTTGAATAATCGATTCTTGTCGGAGCACCTGGCCCCTACCACATTTGACTCATTTCCATAGGTTTAAATGAGAGGGGGGGGAAAAAACAATGTTGCCAATTTGCTGGATCCGCCAATGCCCCGAGGGCTCGGGGGGGGGGGGAATGCTGCCAATTTGCTGGGTTCGCCAATGAAGAAGCAAGGGACATTTTAGGTATGTTTAGATTGGTAATACAGGTCGCTATAGACGCTATTAGTGCAACGTCACAGAAAAGCGATATATATAGATTTTTTCGCACTGGTAGCATTGAAAGAGGTTATGCCAATGTTATTGTTTGGATCCAATTCGATATAATGGAGAATCCCTATGATGACGTCGCCACTAATAGCGTCTATTACAATTTCTAGCCCATCCGTAAAAACACTCGTGTACATGTGCATAGAAAGACTAATGGTACATACGTTGTTTCTACACTGAGCCAGGAATTGCAGTTCCTGAGCAAAATGCAGTCCATTTGACGTAACGCAAATAGAAAACATGAAATCGTAAAACATTTCACGATTGGAGACTACATTTCTGGCTCATCCGTAAAAACACTTGTGCACATGGAGTAACAGATGGTACACATAGTGTTTTTAAACTGAGGTGCGAAATGTAATTCAAAATTGCGAAGTATGGTCCAATTAGTTTGAGATCAGCCAAAAAATGAGAAATGGAAACGGACCTTCTAAAACGACTGATCATAAAATAACTTTGGAAAGGACCTCAGTATATAATCATTCTGACACACACAATATAAAAACACGAGAAATAGTCGAAAATGGGAGGAAAAAGAGAGTGCGGTCAAAAGCAAACATAACATGTAAAAAAGGAAATGCGTAACTCTCTGATAAGAAATTTTTCAAAAGTCGAATTTGACCCCTCTCTAACTCTTATTCGTCGATTAGAGAGTTCACACTGGAACTTCCATAATCTAAGGACGGGCAAAAACAGATAAAAATGGGAGAAAAAGTCGAGAAAAATCAGAAAGCGGTCAGACGCAAATATAACCTGCAAAAATGGAGTCCTGTTTCCCCTTGTAAGGGACGAAAATCAACTTCAGACACCGGAACCGTTCCACTCAATAAACCAAGATCGGTCACTGATGACGACTCGGAGAAATATCAGCCGCGGGGCGCAACGGACTGGAGGGAATCGCCCTCGGGCCAGGTAGACTCGGGGAGAGAGGTGTCACGACCGGGAGGAGGGGGCGACGAAAGCGGAGCGAGGGGACGTCGGCCGACGAAAGTTTTCCTTTGGGCAGCGGGGATCCGACGTGCCGCAAGCGAAAACCCCCGGGTCCCCGCCCCCCAGCCCCCCGTCGTGGTCGGACCCCGAAACGAGACCGAAATAAGAGGGAGCTCCGAGGGATTTGGAAGGAAACCCGCGGTGGCTCATCCCGAAGCAATGCGCCAGCGCCCGCTGCCAACAAAGTCCGAATGCTTTCCCGGTGTTTCACGAGGCGTTGCCAGACTGGGCATGGTGTCTAGAGTTATGAGCCATACTCATTCCCTGATTTTCCATGATTTTCAGGAGCTCTGTTCCTGATGAGGGATCAAAATTCTCTCCCACTTGGCCAGGATTTTCTTGGGAAAAACGGTACAACACCCCAGGGGTGCAGAAAATGTACACCCTAGGCTCAGGGGTGCCCGCCCAGGCGCGTGAAAATGTGGAATAGCCCCAAAATTGCGGGAGGGGGGAACATTTAGAGGGGCAAAAAGTCGAAAATCAAGAGAACGCAGAAGAAAAACGTTATTTTTTTTTACATTGGTGGGAAATTTTGTGTAAGCTAGCTGGCGGGCGCGGGAAAATTTGGAAGAAAGAAATAAGTCTAAAAGCAGTAGAAGAGGAAATGAGCGGTTTATGTAACAGATTCCCTTGTTTTTCCTTGATTTTCCCTGGAATTTTTCATTCCCGAGCCCCGAATTTTCCCGATCCACACGCCAGGCACTGGGCGAGTGACGTCCCGCTTTTAGACTGAGTTATGAACAATTATTGTCGAGTTATGTAAAGAAATCGGATTTTGAAATGTCAAAAGAAAACTCATTCCAGCGTTTCAAAAAATTTAATGTTCACAGAATTATCGTTAGTTCGTCGTCCGATAAGAAAATAAAACAAGATAGGAGATTTTGAAAAACCGCAAACGAGGTACGCGATTTTGCAGTATCATCGTCGAAATGAAGCTCTGAGCGGCAGAACTGATCGTGAGCCGGTGAAACGTGACTCCGTCACGGAGAGTAAGTCGCCCGCATTTAGACGGGTAGGCAAAAACAGCTCCTGAGCGTCGCAATAGTTGCCTTCTTTTACAGTGAAGGCGCGCCATGCTCCGCTGCGCGGCGCACTCACAATCAGAAGCGCACCCTGCGGTCGTGCAATCGGCATGTTTTCCGCCTTCGATTTAACAGCTTAGGCAAAAACAGCTCTTAAACGTTGCATCTCACTTAAACAGTTGATCCCCAATTGCGAGTTTAGTGGGGCTTAAAAACTAAATCGCACTTCAATACAGATGATACAACTCGCGTATACTATCTAAGTAGTGGTGCCACTTTTTTTGTGATCTGCCGAGTTCAGAGGCAACTTTAGGGATCAAAGTAATTTCGGTAATTTCTATATCAAATTCGACACCACTTGTCGCGAATTGGGAGAAAGTCTTCCGGACATTTCTTCCTTTTTTTACCTTCTTTTTCTTTTTTTTCAATATTTGGGGCTCAGAGCCCGCGACTTGACTAAAGAGATGAGAAAAGGAAGTTTCATTATATTGGAACAGATTTTTTTTATTTTTTACGACCAGATGTGAGGTTTTATCGCTACGATTGGCAGCAATGGATTCACTGCCGCGCCGCGCGGCGGCGGTTGAGTTGGAGATGATTCACACATTTCGTCATGTAGGTTTCTTACGCGTCCAGAGCTTTGGAGGCCTAGCCAAAACAATTGAGACGTACTTGGAGTGCAGACGGAAAAATATCCTTGTTTTCTCCTTCTATCTTTCCCCTCGCTCCCCCTAGATGACGAATCACGCAGTGGTAATGCGAAAACAAAAACTGGATACAAACAGCTTTAAAATTAACTGTGACGTCGTGATCCTAGTGATTCTCCATTCAAACAGGTGCTGATTTTATCTAATCAGATCGAGAGACTCTAACTTCAAAGTGCTCCTCCTCAAAACTTTGTTTTTAAATTTGCAAACTTGCAAAAACGATAACTTAATTTTGATTCGATTTAGCTTGAGTATATTTTGGCGCGGAAGAGAATCCAAAACACTCCTCGACGCAATAGTGTCATTTTCACACTTGGGATATTTTTGGCATTAAACCCTTTTTCCAGCGAGTTGACGCAGATTGACTACAATCAGTGGAAGAAAACAAAGTTACATTTTAAGTTGTTAAAATCGAGAGAACGGGGAAATCAAAAAAAGTTTTCTGCATCATCTTGCGGGGAAAATCTCATATTTTTGTACCCTTTGATGAGAGACCCGTGCATTTTCCGTCATAAAATCCGCACGTATCATTCAAACTCCGTCTTTTTTCCGCACGGTTCGAGACAGTTTTTCAAAATAACAAAACCAAGAAATGTCGAGGACTTCTCGATCGGCTGGGCATATGTATTGAATCAAGTACTTGAAAACTGAAAAAATGTCAAGTATCATCGCTTTTCTGACGTAAGGGCGTAAATCTAATTCCCTATGATCCCCGAAAAGCATGGACTTATACGGAGAATAGGGCTCACGTGGAAATAGAGATACGCACTCACGTTGGAGGGGCGACGAAGGACTTCTATACTGCCGTGCTAAGGAAAAACGCCGTATGAACCTTCAGGCGTTGCCAAATTTTCTTCGATAAAACACGATTTTCTTGGTAAACTTATGAATATTTATCTTCCAATTTTTCAGAGAATATTCTTTGCATTTTGATCTAAAGTCCCTGAAAATTTCAAGGAAAAATATTCATAATTTTCCTCATAAATAAACATTTTATCGAAGGAAAGTTGGCAACTCTCGAATGTTCATACGGCGTTTTTCCTTAGCACGGTAGTGTAGACCTCCCGAGTTCTGAACAGAGGAAACACCCATAGGCGGAACTAAGAAATCAACTTGGCCCCTTCCAGGAAATGTGAGAGATTTTATTACGAAAGAAGAGTGTGACAAACCTTCCATCTTAGAAATCGTAATTGGATCAATTTTTCGGCAAGAGCAGCTCAAAATTGCTCTGGAGATGACTCACTTTTTCAGACTTTCGTAAAAGGCCCCCCAGATCCTCCAAAGACTTTACTAAGGAAGAACGAGACGAAAATCAATTCATCTAGGAAATCGTAATGGGATCAACTTTCGGCGCGAAGAGCTCAAAATTGCTCTTGAGAGATGAATCACTTTTTCTAAGTCTTTTAAGAAACACTGAGAAAAAAAACACATTGGATCTGGAGTCCAGAATCTTAAAAACGTCGACAAGAAAAAGTAATCTTGATTCAATCAGAATCTAGCTTAAATCAAGAACTGAGACTCTTAATTTAAGCGGATTTCGTTTTGATTCAAGCAAAAATCCAATTGAATCAAGAGTATTTTTTCTTGTCAATGTTTTCAAGAGTCTGGACTCTAGATCCAATGTGCCTTGTTTCTAGTGAAAGCCCCCCGGACCCCCTTCAAAGCTAAAAAAATCCCCCGAATCTTCCGTTGGAGCCCAGGGAGCCTCGGGAAATCTGGTAGACCTCCTTAAGTGGCGTGTTTTTTCTTGCCCTGAAGAGTCGCCTTGATAAGTTCCTCTTCGGCCCCCTGCCAACCCCCCCCCCCCCCCCCCNAAAAAAAAAAAAAAAAATACGTCTGCCGAAAAGAGAGAAAGATAAAAATAAAATATCTGCACTTGGATTGATCTGATCACCTCTCGTTTTGCCCCGTTCATAATGACGCTGGAGGCCCGTATGCAACGGATTAATTTGAGCCGCGAGCGCTGATGGGGATACCGCGCGAGGGGGGGGGGGGGGGTTT
>NW_017553907.1:1513990-1570728 GCF_001854935.1 Bemisia tabaci
GCTGTAGAAATAAACATGAACATAGCAGGAAATGACCTTCCTGAGGATGCACTTCAGATATAAGGGGCACTGGAAGGTAGACTATCTCTCTCCCTGTTGCACCCATGCGACGATCATTCCTACAGACCTTTGCTTTCCAATTTAAAAAAAAGGAAAAAAAAAAAAACTTGCAGGAAATTTGAAACTTTGCAAAGGAGATATGAAGATTTGGAGTTCATGCATCGACTGCTCATGATAATCAGCAGCTAAGGTACTAAACGTCGATGGAAAATGTACCTGCGAAGTACCACGAAATGATCTCAAGTGTTGATGGTGTCAATTGTCAGGAAACAGGCAACTTCATTCGGTAAATGAGTGTTTCAATGCGTAAGTACTTACATCACTCGACTGAAATGAGTAGCGACTGGGAAGAAAGTCTATGTGAAAGAAGGTGATATGGGGGGAGCAAGCTTTTATCACAATGTCATGGCAGAGGGGCTCTTTTCAGGTGATAAATAAAAATCTAATCTTCAAAGCAAACATTTGTTCATGCTATTAAGGACCAACCCAGTGATATCTCTCGGCTTGCCCCTTAATGACGCTTGGCTGGATCACTTGATAAGTCTGCGGTTTACATAACCTTAACACTTCCTCACGGACGATAAATTTATCCCATGACATTTATTCAACTGATATGTCTGCTGTATCAAAAAATAATCATCAATAACATGATGATTGAAGTTCCAGACTTCACTTTGGCGGAGAAAAAAGATTACACCTTTCGCGGCACAATCATTGAGAAAAAATTGGGCAGGGAGAATGAAGAATGAGATAACAACGCATGAATGGGTGAGTAAACTCAATGAGTAATATTTCCAAAATTAAAACAGCTATCCTCTTACAGATAGCTTTTTTTTTACGGATGAGAGATGATGGAGGCTGAATTTTTTCCTTGCAAATAAGGTTCCAAAAATTAATGACCATGTAGATGGTTGGAGTGTTTGCTATCAGGGAGGTTCTAAGAAAAAACTACTCAATTATATGGATAAGAACCTTCTCATACGCACCTAAGGTAAATTCTTTATTTCATTTTGTGGAGACTGGTGGAGCATTATTATACCTACAATTCTGTTTCGTATGAGACTCATAGAGGCTTACTATTACTTGGTAGGAAAAATAAGAAGAGATAAATTAATAATTAGATGAGCGCATGAAAATTCTATCCGAACATTGAATGGATCATTTCTACATACCTAAATTGAGTCAAAATTAAACCAGCAAGCTGGAAAAAATTGGAAATAGAGCAGAGGTCAAAGAATGAATGAGCACAGGTTTCACGCTGTAACTGCAAGTCTTTCTAAGAGAGAGTAACTCCATTTTTAGGTGAGTGTTGTAACCAGTCAATTTTCCTCTTAAAAAGGCAATGGCTGCCTTAAAAACAAATGAATTATAGCTATGACTGAACTCAATCCTACCTTTATTTTTGACAATACCTTAACTCGGTGAGCTGTTCAGATTGCCCTGACAGGAAATTAAATAAAAATAGATTTGTCTTCAGGGAAAAATTGATCCGAATTTAAGCAAAGTGTGGTGTTTTCAGCATAGAGGTTTGTTTTTCTTCGCATATTTGTGACGGAGAATCTTCTCTGTTTACAGATTGTCTCGATCAACATTGATAAGTAGATTTCATAATCAGGAAATTTTGCTTAGCTCACAGCTAGGAGAATTAAGTATTTATTTTTGGTAGAAGAGTGCCAGATTACACTGGCATTAGTGACCTGCGATGATAAAATTAATTCTAATACGGAAGCCATCTTTAAAAAGTCACATAAAATGCAGCCACTGTCTTTTTAGGGAGAAAGTATAGTTTCTGAAGTTCTGGTCAGCTTGGGTATACCTTCGATAATTTCAATGGACCGTTTTAACGCGGTTCAGATAAGGTAAAATAAATGACTTCAACATGGCTAGACTTGCCGCCCAGGATACTGGGGCATGGCTTGCTTCTAAATCAGTCGTTTCTAACTCACCAACGACCGATCAGACTATTAATCAAGGCACAAGGGAGTGTTGACAACCTTTCCTCGCATTTATCCACAATATTGTACGAAGGGTTACCCAATTGCCAGATTCACTCTTTCCGAGTGGGACAATCCGATCTCAGACAAACTACTGACAACTGCTAGATATCCGTAAGTCCAAACAACAGCACACCATATTGCGACAACTTGAGCCTTATAATGCTTCGCTACAAAAGAATAATCTGTGCTGTATCCACCGACAACAAGATTAACAGCGAAGTATAATCCTACTAAATTGTAATTCGAGAGTTGAGAAGAACCCTTCATATCAGTCAAGAACGCTCATGAATAAGGGCTCAAATTGATTTATACAGAGATAAAGAGAAAGTATCCTTCTCATTGGCAGAAATGGAACACACTGGAAGTGAGATCAACAGGTAGTATTGCTGCCTGATTTCACAAGAGGTAAACATTGAGACTAACCTTGCGCAACTTTATTGTGTCGTTGTCACATTAATTCCAAACAGGCGGACCGCATAACACTACCAAATAAGCCATAATTCCACGCTGATAAGGGCGAAATTCAAACAGGAGAATCCTAAATTAAATGAGGTTAGGAACCATTTCTGAGCATCCCACGCACTGGATTTCACTGACTACAACGGAACTAACATTACGGGCGGAAAAATATTTAAAAAGCTACGAATCGTACACAATTAAGCGAGAGACCACATGTCAACTAAATGTCAACAACGGTTTTACCGAATAATTCAGAGAAATTAACACATCGAAGATTCGACGCTTGTAAATCGCACGCGGCAGGTCCTAAACAAACAAGATACGAAACGAAACTGAGAAACTCGCGGTTGCGCAGAGTTACGGAGGGGAGAGGGGGACTTGAACTCTCCAACACAGTCGACCAGATTACGTGAATACGAACCACATGCGACCTCGAGGATGACTCATCGCTGTGTTGAAGGTGGTAGCATCGCAGTTTCAAAGGGGAATCATGCGTCATGCCTATTCATTCCGCTCTTTCGCTCCGTAAACTTCGACGCATTTTGTTCATTGCAACGTATTCAGATTTATACCAACAAATCCGAATTCTTGTGCCATTATTAGATGCAATTTTCGATAACGCTATTCGATTCGCGACCTTTCATATAACGTGTCTCATTAATGCAACGAATGAACACTGTTATCAACCATCAATTTAACTGATAAGGAAAGGAGGGGAAGGAGAGACATATTAGATTCCTTAGAGGAGTTGATTGTGGAAACAAAAACTTTTAGCATTAGAACGGAATCGTTTTTCTCTAAGACTTTGTTTAAGAATTTGTAAAAAAAGTAACGCACAAATCACATTACAAATCGATGACTAAATTGCAAAACCACTTATCTCTATTGCGGAATATGGAGGTGAACACATGGATTCTATTACTGCAGTGCTCATTTAAATCACAATGTATTGCCTCAGACAAGTTTTATTCACAATTTGTAATACTCAAATCACCTATTTAAAAATTGATTTCCAAAAAAAGTCCCAGATCGATGGCCAAAATGCAAAACCACACATCTCTATCGCGAGTTTTCCACACTTTTTCAAAGTTCTCGCTCGTTTTATTTTTTCGAACAGAACCTCGCATATTTCATAGCTTAATATTTACACAGAAAATTCTGCTAACAAAGAAGAAAAATCCAAGAAGTTATCAAAACATCATATCGAGTAGTTTTCCAAAGAAAAAATATACCATGGTAGAAAGTCTGCAATGTCGCAAACGGATACGCAATTTCGCACTTTGGCCAGTTTCGCCATCGATATCATTCCTTGAACAATGGTACATACTGAATTTTAGTAACTAGTATATTCCAGGGATTTCTTTTTGTCCTTTTGAGTCGTGTGCATTTCTAGTTTCTCCTATCGAAAAATAATTCAGATGAAGTCCTAAGATTTGAATAAGAATAGCAGCAGAGAGGAGGAGCGCTTTTGCGTTTCATTCATAAACATGAGAGAAGGAACGTCGCTCCCAGGTGATATCTCCAGTGGGTGGGTATCTCTGTGGTATCTTATCCGACGGATGTGACGTAAAGATGATAAACGTAATCGATAAACGATATTAGTCGCGACGTCACCGAAGGAATAATCACTGCGTCAAGTTCATACGTCGAAAATGGTAGCTGCAAATGGGAGTAATCAGTGGTTGCTCAACAGTCGCTATTCCGTATGAAGAGGTCTCCTCCTCTTCCTTCTCCTTATTCTTCTTCTTCTTCTTTTCCCTCTTTATATTCTTCAAAATGGGTACCGAATGTATTCGAATAGCTCAGACGAACTAATGATAAGCGCATCTCCGAAAATCATCGATTATTATAGGGTTACACTCAAAAGTTCACGGGAGACCTCCATTTCCAGTATGTATTAAACTATCGGTACCAAACATCAACAATGACGGAGCCTCTCTCAATGCCAGCAATGTTAATAAATCGAATTGTATCATACTCTACAGCGCTCAGTGCCGGTAACGCCTTCATTGGCGCTTGGATGCAACTATTCGTGTTTAGATGTTGCGCGCGTTGCACTTTTAAAAATTGAAGGCGCTCCAGATATTTTCACATGAGAGGCTATCGAGTCGAGTCGGATCGATCGGATTGCCTTCAATTTTTACTGGTACAACCCGCGCAACATTTGAACACGAATAGTTGCATCCAATCCAAGCATTCTCCATCCGACCTATCAGCTGATGAATTTCGCCGAAGATCTGTAAAAATTCCTCTTAACGGTGCTACAATAAAGGCGTCTTTAAGCCTTCCTAAACACAATGTGAAGTATCCCAAGTAGCATTTTTCAACGGAAAAATCGCGATATTTTTAATGATTCAGAAAGGCCCTCTCTGCACCTATTGCTTCAATTTCAGTCCAAAATTTTGTTGTATTTGGATGCAATCAAAGGAAAAATTATGGAAATTTTCATTTAGAGACGCTTTACACATCGACGACGTTTTACAGTAAAAACATAATTTGCGAGAAGAAATTTTACAATGTTGGGATGCAATTACGTTCTTTCATGCGGGAAACCACCAAGACGGATTGACAATTTGCGCTCACAGTGCAAAGATTTCTAACCGTTATAGTCTCTCCGCGATGAGCGATGATGGTATGGATAGAGAGAGATGATTGAAGCGGGGGCTTAAGAACTGCCATTCCCGAGCAAGCGGTGACTGACTTGCTAACCGGTCGACCCTCAAAGGTCGTTTCAAATCGTTCCTCATTAATTCTATATTATGCCAGCATTTATTCGCCAAATCAGTTCCATGCCTCTCAAATTCATACGCGATGATTTCACGCACCGCTTTCGGCTTGCTCCGCCCAGCACGGCATCGCGGTGCCCCGCCGCGCCGGCGTTGTCAAATTTCTCCTGATAAATCACGAATTTTCAGGAAAATTTTTGACTTTTCATCTCGGATCGATGAGGAACTTTCAAGAGGGACGTTATTTGAGTTGACGTGAGAGTAGGAGGGCCAGGATGCCCCCTAGAGGTCTAATTAAAGGCCTCTCTTAGAAAAATGTGTGAAAATTGAGTATCTCCAGGATGCGATTAAGGCAATTTAGACATCCATTTGCAATGTGGAATCACTGTTTCTGGCTCATCCACAAAATCACTGAAATGTTACATTTTGAAATTGGGAACTAAAATTTCTGGCTCACTGTAGGGACGACATACCGATGGGCAAAGTGCGAAACCAGTAACTCTGTTTTTGACGTTGCTGTTTTTCCAGTCATACTTTATTTTTCTTCAAAAGCTACTCGAAGCAATGAAAACTTTTATGGTTTTCCCTCTCTTTTAGCAGAATATTCTGTATAATTTCAAGTTGCAAGGTTGGCTTGCTCCTCCTCAAAAACGTAAAATATAGGATCGGAAATTTTGAAACACAGCTACAGAGATATGTGCGGTTTCGCATTTTGGTCATCCATATGTACCATTAGTTTTCCTGTGCTTATGGTGCCTTCATGGATTATCCAGAGATCTTAGTTCCTTGGGTATTGCAAAATACAGTCCGAATAGCTTTCTCTCAAAACTGCAGGTTTTAAACCGCTAACTTCAAACCGTCTCAGCTGCGGTTTGATTTCATATTCTTGGGTGTTTTTGGTGAAAAAGTGGCAGCATAATCTTAATTTCGATTTTTTCAGATTAGAAATCCCTTATCCTTTGGGTGATCAGAAAAAATTTTAAGAACTTTATGCACAGTTGAAACAAGTATTCGTATTTGAGAATTTCAAGGAATAAAATCTATAAGCTTTGTTTAAAATTTCTTTTCTTTTACAGGATATCTCGCAGCATTCGATTGATCATACGGCTTTCCTCCTCTGCTTAGCAATGTTGTCTGCATTGAGTCACCAGACTTGGCAAACCTGCTCGTGTTAGGCAATTTTTTTCCCTTCAATTTTTTCAGTGTACCATTTAGACGCCGGAAGGTATTTTTGTTCAAGATGGAAAAAATAATGATGACTTTATAGCCTACTATTCGTTGTTCTCGACGCCGTGTACAAGAATTTCGTCGAGAGACGTGGTGAAAATGGCAAGTAGCACTCATGCACATGTCTTTCACATAGATTTAACACTGAGGTCAGCGCCAAATACTACTGAAGTTAGTGCCAAAACTGACTGAGGCCAGTGTAAACAACCTTAACATCAGTCTTGTTCGGTGTTAGCTAGGCGCTGAAGAAGCATGATCTACCGTTTTACCGATAACAGTAAGCTTACAGTTCTTTCAATTTCCTTCCATCGATTCTCTTCTTCGTTCCATCCTATATAGTTGTCCATTTTCTCAAACCTGAACTGTTCAAAATCGAGGAGTGAAATTCAGTGCCGGAGTCTATATTGCGGCCAAAAACCCTGACTAATATGAATGCGAACTGAAATTAGCACCAATATAAAGTATGACACTCCGCAAAAGAGTAGATTCCGTTTCGTTATAGTGTAAGTCATTCCGTAAGGAGAATATATTCCGTCATGCATTCATGTTATTCGGCGGGGTGGGGGGAGGGGTTTGGACACAATATAGACTCCGGCACAGAATTTCACGCCAAAATGTTTTACAGTGTGCAGTTTCATACCAACATTGAACCGCAGGTTTGAGAGAATGAACCAAGCTTCGAGCGGAAATTTTGATTTAAAGAGAGAAGTTTTAAAGTCAGGTTTTGAAAGAAAATGGTACCACTTCGATGGCTAAAGAACGAAACCGCGTATCTCAATCGTGGCGTTTCGAAATTTTCGCTTCTGTTTTATTTTTTTGAAGAGAAACCAGCAAATTAATACCTTGCAATTTACTCAGAATATTCTGCCGATAGAGTAGCAAAGTCAGGGCAGTTTTCAAAAAATTTTGTGAGCTAGTTTTCCAAGAAAAATAATAAGTATGACAGGATGTCTGCAATATTGAAAACGGAGGTACGTGCTTACGCACTTTGGCCATCAATTTTATTTTACCTAAGATAGCGGATGGGTAGCTCTCTTGCAGAATCATGCAAACGTCCTGCAGTTTCGACTAAAATGACCTAAAGGTTTGGAGACTCATCGAATAGTCATAACATGTTTTACGCTAATTAACGTGTACTTACATTTTTGCTGTAAAAGTGAAGATAAAGATCGTTTTCTGGAAGCTCCCACTGGTGGTAGATACGATCCTTCCGGTTTGTAACGCCAACCATCTTCGGATACGTTCTTGAAATCATCTAGGGATCTGGTTGCTAAAACGCTCGTCATTTCGCACGATTCCTCTGGAAGAAGAGAGATATTCTCCCGTTAGCCAATTTGAAATTTTAACTACACTGAGACTTCATTCTTTGAAAAATTGCATAAAATTAACGAAATTTACTACCGACCGAATAGTGCCATAGTTTAAAAAGATGGGTTTATTCCTTTTCTTTCAGGGAAAAATGTGACGTAGATAAACGAAGTAAAAAGTAAACTGAAAGCACACAATTTACAGTACAACAAGCTGATTATTGAATGTGATAGAGAAAGCCCAAAAAAAAAAAAAAAAAAAAAAAAAAAAAAAAGACAAAGAGATAGTTGGACGATCTATTTGGTGAAAGCAAAAAAGTAATCATTAGCTTAGAATGTTCAGTATTGTGAATTGAACGAGTTACTTTGGTATTTGAAGAAGGGCTCAACCGCCAAAAGTCGCGTTACGAGAAAACATGAAAGCTCTTAATAACTTGGGATGTAATGAGATCACGATCAGACAAAGCAGGGTCCGAAAACTTTCGAAAGAAATAACATCTTTTAAAATTATCGTGGATACGCCCTTTTTCTATAAAACCGCCCAGTATTCTGCCGTTTTTAGCAGTATATCATAACAGTCTAACAGCATGCGTGTTCAATGATAATTTTTAAAATCCTAGTTTGTGTCATTATTTTTGGTTTCTATATCATAGGAAGCACTTTGAATAGATGACTCGGAACTTACGCCCTTTTTCCCCCCGAAGCAAATATTCAAATGTTAAAATAGACGCTTAAAGAGCAATTTTGGTAGAATCACTCTGTAGTAAATTGTACGATACTCCGTCGAAAACGCAATCTCTGAAAATTTGGCGGTTATGATGCCCTTCCTCCGACCCATTGGGCTGCGTGCATCGTTGCGGTTGCACCTTAAGATGAAATGATAACGTGTTGCATCATCTTGGAAAAGAGGACCATGACGCATTCGCAGGACGAGAATGAGTGCGTTTAAACAGGCGAGGCTGCGGCTGTGGTTGTGAATGGGGCGGACCAAAACTTCTTCGTCACCGGCAGATTGATCATCAAACCAGATCCGACAAAGACAGTAGCGTGGCCTGGACAAATTTCCAAGGTCCAAGGCCAAAAATTTCTTATTCGAGGGGGGGTTGGGAGGAGAGGGAGGAAGGGAGGGAGGAGAGGGAGGATGCTGCAATAAGAAAAATGCTTAAAGTCGCAGAATGTGACCTTTCCTTAGCGAAAATTTTCGACTCAGGGGGAGGGCAGTTGATTATTGAAATTGAAAAACAAAGCTGCAGACAACACTGGAAAAAAACACATTGGATCGAGAGTTCAGACTCTTAAAAACATTGACAAGAAATAATACTCTTGATTCAATCAGATTTTTGCTTAAATCAAAAGGAAATCCGCTCAAATTAAGAGGCTTGGTTCTTGATTTAAGCAAAAATCCGATTGAAACAAGAGTATTTATTCTTGTCGATGTTTTTAAGAGTCTGGACTCTAGATCCAATGTGTTTTTTTCCCAGTGAAAGTGAAAATAACGCGCCGCAAAAATAAATTCAGACGCCGTGGCACGCTGCGGTGCGGCGGGCGGGCAGAGAGTGCGAAACGCGCATTGGCGCCTACAAACCTAACAGGGATACTTCACGCATTGCGCAATGCGTGAGGTATCCCTGTTAGGTTTGTAGGCGCCAGTGCGTCGCCGCTCCGCTTTGTGTTAGGCTCTAATATTTAATCTCGCGGAGTCAGCGTTTTTCAACTCATAATGTTGAAATTTTTGCACACTCTGTATGGACTGTTCTCATTTTAATTGATGAAAAAAAATATGTGTTAAAGGAAAATATGATGTGTGTTTTGTAAATATTAAGGTAGTTCGGTATCAAACTTAATGATTTCCAAAAGACACGAATGTCTACACAATTTCTTATAGCCTTTCATAGCCAATGGCGATAAAGTGTAAAGCCCGGCGATAGGAACTATAGCCCGACTGTATACTTTTTTATAGCTTCATATAGCCCGGCTATATGATTTGCTCCGCTTTCTACAGCCAGCTATATGATTTTCAATAGCCTTCTTTAGTCGGCTGTAAGAACTCCTATGGTATTTTGAAACGCAGCTCCTATCGCCAATTTTTACCAGGGTTGGGTTACATTTGAACTTCATTTTGCAATTAGGAACTACAATCCCTGGCTCATCCGTAAAAACACTTGTGTACAGGGGGAAACTAATGGTATATAAGTTGTTTCTAAACTGAGAAAGAAATTGTATAGTTCCGAATTGCAAAATGCAGTCATTTCAGCAAAAGAGAACCAACGTGATTACACTGCTTTCAAAATCATGTTGCTTCTTCTGTGCTAAAAAAATACTCAATATATACACTTTACTACATCCCACACGATAGTTTGTCCTAATCTTGAGGATATATATCGGTAAAATATCAAAAATTATTTGCTATTTTGGGCATATTTTATTGAAAGACGAAGATGCACGATAATTAAAACACTGTGAGTGATCCCGTCGCGTTGGTTCCCTTCTGCTAAAATCATTGGCGGATCCAGCAAATTGGCAACGTTGCTTTTCTCCATTTAAACCTATGGAAATGTATCGATTCTTAGAGGGGGCAAGTGCTCCGACAAGAATCACACATTGCTTAAACATTGCTTTAAATGGAGAAAATCCGGTGTTGCCGCCAAATTGCTGGATCCGCCTCTGGCTAAAATACGAACTCATCGAACATTCTTTGTGTCCCTGCTGCTCTGGTTCAGCCAGAGGTGGATCCAGCAATTTGGCAACACCGAATTCCCTCCATTCAAACCTATGTTAAATAATCGATTCTTGTCGGAGCACCTGACACCTCCAAGAATCGATATATTTCCATAGGTTTAAAGGAAGAAAAACAATGTTGACAATTAGTTGAATCCGCCGATGAGTTCAGTGCGGTTCTATAGGGGTAAGAAGTCTCTCCAGCTCCTGAATTGTTGAATCGTTATCGACTAATTTTGATCGCTGTATCCGTATCTTGAAAAAATGCTAAAAATCGATCAATTTTATTCGATAAAAATGCAATATCCGGGCCTTAGGTTACTTGTAAACAGCAAATCTGAATGTTTAACTTTCTTCTCACTAAGCGCATCCGCATTGGAGGCGATCTGCTCCACAAACCTGGGACGCATCTTATGATTCTGAAATCAAGATATTTTAAGCTTTGACATCAGAATCTGGATTGCTTTACGATTCGATTGCCGGATCAACGAGGGGGATTATCATTTGCATTCGGCCGTGAACGCGGAAAATTATTATCGAGTGTTGGAATTCGCTCGAGTTTTTATAAAGGCCGTTCGTCGTGATCGGTACGTCTGAAAATATAAGATGATGTCGTTACACCTACTCCTAACCATCGCTTTTGAACGATAATGGAGATGTTGCATGTGTGAGGGATTTGCGATTCGACTGTTGATTCTTATGTCAAAGTTCGCGAGAAACACGATGGTGCCACTGGTTTTCTCTGAAATCAACTCCCAAGCTCAAAAAAAGCTCTCAAGTTGAGGCCAAAATGGAGGGGATATCCCACCCTACCCTGAGAGTCCACTTCTACGTCAAGACAAACTCTCCATGCAAAGATAGGGAGCAAACACATTGACAGGGCTGCCACTATATTTGGGGACTCCAAAATTGAAAACACGGCAACCCTGCTAATGTATTTGCTCCCAATCTTTGCATGGAGAGTTTGTTTTGATGTAGAGGTGGACTCTTAGGGTAGGGTGGGATATCCCCTCCATTTTGGCCTCACTTTGAGAGCTTTTTTTGAGCTTGGGAGTTGATTTCAGAGAAAACCAGTGGCGCCATCGTGTTTCTCGCGAAATGTTACATAAGAAACAACAGTCAAATCGCAAATCCCTCACACATGCAACATCTCCATTGCTAAGAATGATTGATACAGCTTCGTCTTATTTATAGCGTAGACTTCGCTACCCCAATTTTAATAGCACACCGAGGAACATTTTTTTTTCTTTTTTTGTTAAAAAAATCATTTTAATCTTTAAGAAAAGACTCTTTAGAAAATTAGGAAAAAGTGTTTTAAGGCTTTAAACAACATCGTAAAGACAGCAGGAGTATTGACTCATGACGTTGTGTCACCGTCGTCGTTACATTCCATTTCGGTGGCCGAAGTGCAAAACCACGTATCTTCATTGCGGTGTTTCAAAATCTTCGCTACTATTCCTTTTTTTTCAAAGAGAGACAATCCAACCTCATAGCTTGTTTGTACAGAAGATTATACTAACAGAAGAGAAAAATCAAGGTAGTTTTCAAGAAATTTCATGTACAAGTTCCCTAAAGAACAAATAAAGTATATAACCGGTAGTCTGCAACGTCACGAACGGAGATACGTGGTTTCGCACTTTAGGCATCGATTTGTATCTGTTTCCAGAATGGTAGGAAACATTCCAGCAACATTGAGTTGTATTTTTAATGAGTCACTTTAAAAATATGTTTCATCATGTCCGGAAACTAAATTTTTACAGTGTATTTGTAATTTCTAATTGAGAAATATTGTACGGCAATGGTGCCAAGAATATTACTGGTAACACAACGTAATTAATCATCATTGCCCCTGCCTAAATTTAATTTCCATGTGAGGTATGATAGGACATATGAACTACTCTAATTGCAATGTTTCAAAAAGATGTTGCCTAAAATTTGCAAAAATATTGTTTGACAAATTGTAATCGAGTGCAAATTAATGTCGTAAGAACATTGCCTCAATTCTCCTTCTGCAACTCCCCTGCCGAGCCGAAGAACGCGTTGTAATTAAAATTGCCCTCGACCTGGCTCTGAGATCTCCGTAACGCTTGGTTACGTTGTTCAGTCCCTAAGGTCAAAATTTTTAGGAACAGTGTTGACCCACTTCAAATCTAAAGAGCGGAAATTTGATAATTATTTGTTACAAAGAATTTCCATCCTCTGCAGCTAAGAAAATTGGTGCATCTTCCATGCAGTTATATTTAATAAAAATATGTCCTGTACTGTTGTAATTACAATATACTAAGCATGCGAGTAAAATCAAGTTAGGATTTCGGTGTGTCACTCAAGACTGTGTAATGTTGCGTCGCTATGGCGTCAGTTGTTTCGTCATCGGTGGAAAAAACCGAGGATGTATTGGATTTGGCCTACTTTGAAAATTGAAGGCGGAATAGCAAAGTGCGAAGCTCCATTCATAACCCTTCCGATTCAAAACATGTCCATTTTTCAGTCAAGAGATCGCCTCTGATGAGGAATCGCATGGAGTTTGTAAAACACTTGAAAGTGTTGTACACGCAACAAGATTCCTGTTACAAGTTCAAGTGAAAACCGCTTTATAGTAGTAGCTACAGACTTTTCCCCACTCACAGAGCATGCTGCTTGTAAGACGATCATTATCATATTACATTAATGGATCTCGATGTCGTGTGTCATAATGACTAATTCTTCAGTGACGTCACAGCAATATATATATTCTTGTGAATAACTATTAGATGGACGAATTTCGGCGATGTGAAATGCAGTTACACTCTCGGACTTCATTTTGCAATTTAGGAACTATTATTTCTAACGCATCCACAAAAACACTTATTTGCGTGGAGAAGCTTAAGGCACATATGTTGTTTCTAAAATGAGCCAGAAATTGAAGTTCCTTATTGCAATATGTAGTCTAGTTCGGGTTTCGTCCGTCCAATTACTGTACCGATAAAAAATACGCAGCTTTTTTGTAACGTTTCAGAATCTTAGATCATGTCCAATATTTTTGAAACGATTTGCGAAATCGCAATAAAAAGTGCGCATTTATTGACTTCAGCAATCGGCACCACATTTAAAGCAGTAGGTAAGTGAAAACGGTTCACTCAGAGAAAAAACAATGGTTAAATCTACTAAATCAATAGTGTTCCATATGAAATCTTAATTAATTGTGATCTTATAACCGATAATAATGGTATTTATCACTATTACGGGATAATTGGAGTGACGTAGTTGTAAAATTACCAACGCAGTGGTAAAATACCACTTTCACAGGAAATGACTACCATTGATTAGAAGTTATTTGAAACACAACTAATATCGATGGTCAAAGTGTGAAACCACGTTACTCTGCTTGCGACGTTATTGCAGACTTCTTGTCATACTTTGCTGTTCCATTGAAAAACGGTCAACGTAGTTTCTTGAAAATTTTATTGATTTTTCTCCTGTTTTAGTAGAATATTCTGTAAAAATTTCCAGTTATTAAGCTGGCTTCTTTTTCTCCGAGAAAATATATCAGGAGCAAAAATGTTGAACACCGCAATGGAGTTACGCGTTTTGTACTTTGGACAACGATATAGTAATTTTAATCATTGTTTCTTCTCAGGGCACAAACAATACCATCACGATCGGGTGCGCTAGGGCATTGCGGCAAGAACAAACCTCGTTTCCGGTCAAGTCTAATCCAAAAATCCACAGATAAGCGACACTGAGGCGGGCGGTACTTACATTGGTGTACTCGAAACAACACAACACTGAATCCCTCGTGACGTCACTGAATATCTCTACTCGCGGAGTGCACCACTACACACTACACACTACACTTGACACACTGGGACCGGGAGACATAGCCGTAGCACAGGAGGCTGGCGAACTTACCGGGTGACTCAGCTGGAATATCGGAACCCGACGCGCGACTGCCCGCCGCCGCCGCTGCCGCTACCGCTGGGTGAGGATTTCGTTCGGGTCCTTGGCAATCGCCGTCACCGCCGCCTTTTCCGGAAGACACAGACATGACGACCCAAGCTCCCGCCTGCTTGCCGGATTTCAGCCGACTCGAAGTTCGAGCTTATTCACTCCGCTGCAAGTATCGCAATTGATGCCGGATTCGCCATTCGAAAACATCTGAAAGGGAGCATAGAATAGGAGAACCATTAGAAAAGAGAGGAGAAAAAGAGGGAGGCGAAGAAAAGGGAGGAAAAGGAAGGAAAAGGGAGGAAAAGGGAGGAAAAGGGAGGAAAAGGGAGGAAAAGGGAGGAAAAGGGAGGAAACGGGAGGAAAAGGGAGGATGAGGGAGAAAAGGGTAAAGGGGAGATAAGGGGAGAAGAATGCAAGGGGTAAAGAAGGAAAGGGGGATAAGGGGGGAAAGTAAGAAAAGGGAGGAAAGGCGGGAAAGGGTGCACATGGGTAAAAATGGGAATAAAGAGAGGAAGAGGAAAACAAGAGGGAGAACGGAAGGAAAAGAGGGGAAAGAGAGAGAGAGAATGGAAGAGAAAGGGCCGGAAGGTAGAACAAGGGATAAAAAAGAACGAAAGGGATAAAACGAGAGCAAATGGGAGCAAAAAGTGGACGTTTTTAAAAACATACAACAAAACAAAATTTTAATGTCATAAATGGTCAAAGTATGTAAAAATTTCAAGTCAAAATTCAGGAAAATGAGGAAAAATTTCTAAGTCTCCAACCCATCGAAATCCATCGATATATCGAAGTTGATATTACTCCTTTCGATAACATGCCACTTTTTTGTTAAAAAAAGTCGGAAAACGCACATTCGCGCTCCTTGATCCATACGTCAAATTTTCTTCTTGGGAAGAGGGGAGA
The DNA here is from genome assembly GCF_001854935.1 of Bemisia tabaci. NCBI lineage: Eukaryota > Metazoa > Arthropoda > Insecta > Hemiptera > Aleyrodidae > Bemisia > Bemisia tabaci. The sequence goes on from NW_017553907.1 coordinate 1,529,315, forward strand.
GGCACACTAAAAAAATAATTGAAACTGATAACAGATGGAATACTTATTCTTACGGGAACTATTGAATATTTTCCCACAAAATTTTTAAGTATTTTGGATTGAACCGTGCGAAAATTTCTCCAAAAATTTCAAACAAAAAAATCCACAAGTTTCCCGGGAAATCCATATTCTTCAGAGAAAATTTTGCAACTTCAAACCCTTCATGTAGCGATTTCTTTTGCACGGCATGGCAGTACAACATCATATAATTTCCCGCCAAAAATCGCGGAATGCATTCTCCGATCCCAGCCGATGCACAATCGGAATAAGTGGCCATCCGATGTTCGGCAGCATTGCCTCAAGGTTGCCGGCGTCGCGATCCGATCGTCGGCCCGACAAGGTTAGTCGTCGTCCGTTGTCTGTGGTCGGGAAGCGCGCGTCGAGCCCGCGAACAGAAATAAAATACAAATGTAAACGATGAATCGCGAAATTTCAAGATTTCCCGCTCCGTGCGAGGCGTCGAAGAGGAAGGGCCGACCCCNGGGGGGGGGGGGGGGGGTTAATTTTAGCCGCGGAATCACACTCGATAGCCATAAATACTCGCGGGGTGCAGCGACTGAAAAATTGCCCGCTCGTTAACCGCTAATTTTACGGATCGGTCGAAACGGAACATGGCCATCATCTGATGAGCCGCGGAATTTGTGCACTCTTACGGATTCGAGGGATCGTGGGAAAATGGGAAGGTTAGGTTTTGATGTGGGCGGAGCGTACATGCCGCCGTGCCCGCCCACGCGTGATGTGAGGTTATGGTCCTCCGGGAGGGGGGGGGGATAAGTGAGGTGAAGAGGGAAAAATTGATTTTTTTTTAAATCTCCGAAGGGTTTACTGCTGACATGTGGCAACCAGGTGAATCATTTGCCTTTTTAGGTTTTTTTCAATGATGGCACGTGCTAGGAAAAACGCACTGACCAACTGACATTCGAACAATGAACTGACTCATTGAAAACTAAAATTCAATTACGATACAAATGCCCGTTTCCGGTCAATGTTTGATTCCCAGTTTGAGGAGGATTTTTTGTAATTTTCAGAAATAAATTAGATTTGTCTCTATTCAGTGATAATTACCGCTTTGTCCGAAGTTAGTTTAGTTGCCTGGTTGACTTGAACTTACCAGATTTCACTGAAATGAATGTTAAGCTTCTTTATACGGGATCAACCCACGTAAGAACAAGATATCGGCGTCGAGCGCCTTCAATTTCACGCGACACTGCAAGCCTCGCTCCGTAGTTAGTTTAGTTGCTATTTCAGCCGTTCCCACCTTGGCCACCAAAATGAGGATTTCGTTCTGAGGGAGCTCATTTTTATGATACTAATTCCAAAAAAATCAAAAAAAAAATCAAGCAATAATCGAACTAAATAGTACTTTTCCTTCTTTCAGAACTTAGAAAAATGCACGAATGCGTGACTCTACAACTTTGTAAATTCTACAGGTCCAATCACTCTTTTTCCAAGCTACATTCTCAATTCTACCTCATAAAAATTCATTTTGCCGAAAAAAACGATATAGTTTTATGCGGTTTTCTAAAAGTTGGAAAACGTGATTGAAAAGTGAAACGAAGTATGGTAAATTTGACGAGAAATATGATAAATTCTTTCACGAGTCTACTCAATTTTTGACACAATGATATTGTATGGTAAACATAACTATAGATATCTTGATAGATTTATCAAGCAAAGTCGTTTCCCGTGCGAAGAGCGTAACTCCATTTTAAGGTTGCAAAATTGACCAAAACAATTAAATTTTTTTACAAAAATATTCCTTTGCAATTTTTGTCCAAAATGTTTCTAATAATCGCATGAGATCAGAAGAAAAATTACTGAATTTCTGGTTAGAAATGCCCAATATGCACTTGGTGAAAGTGCAATTCACGAGGGGAAATTCGGCAACATTGCAATGCAGTTACGCTTTTTTGTGAGGGAAACGACGACTTTTGGTGTATCCGATCAGAGTCCCAGTATTCGGTACCATAGAGTATGTTGGTAATTACCATACACATATCACTGTCGCTCAAACAATACTTGTTTCTCTCGGTGGACTTTACCGCGTTGATTGAGTGTTGTGAAACATTAAATTTTGTGAAATTTCACTGTTCATCTGTGACTACTGTTGGTGACTGCTTGATGATGCGGAATATCCGTATGGCGTCATTCTCTCTCCCATGGCAATCCGCGGAGACTCTATTGTGTGAGGGACCAAGTCATGTACGAGTGACGTCATCGCGTTGCGGAGCTCTGTAATTCGTCGTAGCGCTCGATTATGATCTAATTGGTGATTATCTGAATGATTAACTCATCCGCGGAGGGTCGATCGTGAAATCATCGTTGAAATCATCCCACTGATCTCACGACTCTAACGGAACGTCAAATTCTTTCTCATTCAGAAGGAGCCCCCACTTCGAGGTACCCTGTTCGTCGGAAAACGTTCGCGAAAAAACAGAACGCCGCGCGCCGGAGGCATTTTGGCAAATGCCTCAGTGCAATTAGTCAAACGTTTTAAGTTCCAAATTTTTCTTTACTTGACAAAAGGAGGGGTATCGATAAGGGCCTTCATTTTGGGGCCAGCCTGAATTTCCGCGACCCTGCGATTATTTTGCTCAATGGAGGTCCATACTTTACGGAATTCGTCATGATTTGGTCATTTTTGGTCTCTTTTCAGGTCTAATACTGGCCTGGACATAAGTCTGAAGGCCGATTTTGGCGATAAATTCGGGTTTTGAGGGTATGCGGTCGAATGCCGAAAAATTCGCATTTTCCATCGAAATCGGCCCTTAGACCTATTTTCAGGCCAGTATTAGACCCAGAGAGAGATCAGAAATGACCTAATCATGTTACATTCCGTAAAATATAGAGCAAAAAATCGTAGAGTCGAGGCAATTCAGCTAGGGTGGACCCAAAAACGGACCTTATCGATACTCCCCCTTTCCACGTTTTTACATCACTTTTCCCCGTCAAACAATAAAAAATGGACTACATTTGGCGATTCGGAACTGCAATTTATGGCTCAGTATATAAACAACATATGTACGGTTAGTTTCCTTATGAAAATAAGGGTTTTAAGGATGAGCCAGAAATTGTAGTTCCTAAATGCAAAATGAAGTCCAAATGATCTGAATTTCATAATAAATCAATTAAGCAATTTTATCGCTATTAAGAGGACTCACACCACATACTGCGCTTATACTGCAGTGCTAAGGAAGAACGCCGAATGAACATTTGAGAGTTGCCAAATTTCTTTCGATGAAAAAGCTATGAATATTTTTCCTTGAAAATTTCCGGAACTTTAGGTGGCATTGCAAGCAAAATTGGAAGAAAATTATTCATCAGTTAACCAGAAAATTTGTGTTTTATCGAAGGAAATTTGGGCAACGCCTGAAGGTTCATACGACGTTTTTCCTTATCACAGCAGTATCCGGGTCGAAAGATCCTAAAATACGGTCCTGCAGAGAAAAATGAACTCCCGGCGTGTGAAATGTGAATGCGGACGATTTCGAGGAAATTAAATACAGCTAAGGACGTTCCACTTTGGTGGACCCGCGGGCTAATAAACGAAAGGGATACGACGAGCAGTTGCATCAAGACCAGACGCACCAGTCAGGGACGGAGAGCAGGGCCCGGGGCCCTATTGAATTAACGAAATCCCGTCTAATGAGCCATGTTGAGCCTCCCCGGAGGATTGCAGATGAGTGTCTGCAGATAGTAGTCCCTCCGCAAACAACTCCCCAACCCTAGCTTTTTCACCGGACGGGAAGGAGTGAGAGTGCGTTCCCCGTCGAAGAGGGGTGGGTGAGCTTTACCGCCCGGATTTCTATGACTAATGACGACCAGAGTGCGCTGTGCGTCACAAAAAATTCAGTCATACTATCTCGTAATCTCACCCGGGTGATTAAAGTGAATGAGGCTGCGGATCAAAGCATTAGTTCTTGCGTTGAGGGAGGGCGTTTCGGAGTGAAGGCCCTGTAAGCCTCTGGCACAACGGGAATTGCAGATATTGGTAAATCTGTATTTTATCATGTTCAAGACTTCTGGTGGAGGACTCTAGTTGCCGCATTAAATTTGGCATTAGCTGATGTAGCTTGGTTTCTTTCTGCGTGCAACGTAGTCCATTTGTTTGACAGCCCTTCATATTTCAATGGCTTCGGTGCGAAACCACCTATCTCCGTTTGCGACGTTGCAGACTTCCAGTTATTTTTGATTTTTTCTTTGGAAAACTGGTCTACTTGATTTATGAAAACTTAAGTAATTTTTCCTCTCTATTATCAGAATATTCCTTATAAATTTCAAGCTACACAGTTGACTTGTTTCTCTTCGAAACAATACAATAGGAGCAGAGATTTTAAAACACCGCAATGGATATACGTGGTTCCGCAGTTTGGCCATCGAGGGCTATAGAGCCCATTTCACCGTGGGACGAGCCATTCGGAAACGTCGAAAATGGGGTTTTTGACTAAAATTGCAAATTTTAATGTTTATTTCGAAACATTATCAATTTTAAAGGGTGTCCCTGGAGGGGAGGAAGCTTTCACGAAAAAAGTGATGAAACCACTCGCAAACCTCTGCGTTCTATCTCAGCGATCGCCAGCAAATTGCAATATATTTACAAATGTCGAATAATAATAATAAAAAAAAAAAAAATTGAAAATTCAGAAGGAAAGAAACGCTCAATATAGAAAGTATTGATTATTATATTAATCTTTAAATTTAAACTTATCGACGATAAAACTATCTGCCTACGTAACTCGTTCGCTGTATTTAAAAACCTCCGCTCCTATTTTATTTTTTTTTGAAGGAGAACAAATCAGTATCGTCCCTTTAGATTTTCATAGAAATTCAATCATAGAGAGTAAAATCAAGGAAGTTTTCAATAATTGACGTTGAGTAGTTTGCCATTTAAAAAATAAAGTACGACAGGAAGTTTGCAACGTCGCAAACCGAGATACGTACTCTGGTAGTTTCACCGTAGATAAGATTTTTTTTCTTTTGAATACGAGGTACCAGCCAATGCACTCACGAGTATTTGTTGTGAAATCAGTGTGTTAGTTGGGTTTGGTTCGGATAGGCAACTAAACTAACTTGGTGGCAACGCGGAGAGTATCACCGGGCTTGAAGGCGCTCCAAGCCGAGGGCGTGCTACGAAAGGTTTTTACTAATGAAAATTTTACCACATCGACGTGAACTATAGCGTTTGACTGGTTAACACCCATGGCGCTTGCTAAGTGACGGCGAGCATTCATAGTCTCCACGTCATATCGACGATATTATCATGACTTAATCACATTTCCTAATCATTTAGATATTGGGACCACTGACTGTGAGAGACTTTCATGAGCGTTATAGCGGGAGGAGGGGGCGGAAAGGTGCTTATTTAAATCAGAGCTATAATGGTTTGGAATTTCTAGGTAAAAAAACTTGGTTTTTGAAAAAAAGGTTGATTACCGTTTCGGTCTACAATTTTGGGAATTCAAATTTTTCGGGTCAAATTAAAATTCTGTGCCATTTTTTGGCACAGAATCAGAATTAATCAGTAAACCAATTTAGACTGTATTTCCTGAAGATTTCTTCCGGTCATCAACTTGTTTACCCACACACTTCCTAATTTAGATTTTTCTCGCCACGCGCTATATGCTCAGGTTATACACTGGGAAATTTTACATTTAAAACGCTAGGAACTTCGGGTGAATATTCGTTGCAGAAGAATTCCAGTGGTTTAAAAAACAAACGGATAAAAACGCTCAGGTGGTTTAAAGGGAATCTTTTGAATCGACTGGAATCTTTTTCTGGGATTATATTCAATTTACGTTCCGTTCTAAAATGGAAAAAAACATTCGGAGTTCTGGCTAATATTGATATACAAAATATTTTTTTTTTATCTCTTAATTAATAAATGAAAAATCTAAACCTGGTCAGCCATTTTAGCCACATATTATTCTGGAGAAAGCTCTCTTGGAAAATCTAAATTAAAGCTCAGAGAATATTGAAACTTAATCGTTATTGATTACACTCCCACATCAAAATAAACAAATTCAACACCAGCAGGGCCATGAAAGTCAAAATCATGGACCATAATAGAAATCTGGTATAGAATTCTGACTGTATACCAACCATATAGCTTACTTTTACGCCATTCGACGTAATCTTTGAAGTTATTATACCGAAAGCCACCTTTCTAATGCGTCTCTGCATTACTTCAAATCTACCTTCTCACCAGTGTACGTCAGTACATCTCAAAACCAGAATTCTTTACAAGAAATACTCAATAGAAGCTCCTTTTAATTAAAACACGGATTTTCCGCAAAGTTTCCAGGAGCCACGGAGACAGAGAAAATAACAGTTTGTGAAAGTAAAATCCACGTATATAAATCGGAATTGGTGTCGACTTACCCTTGGAGGTTACGTGGTGTCCCCATCCCTGACAACACGGCGCGGCGTGGCGAACCCCCGGTCTGAACTGACTCACCGCGCGATGACGTCAGATGCAATAAGTCGATCACGGCTGACATGCGTGATGCCGCGATGCGCCGTGGAATGCTCACAGCCGCTTTTCCGCAGCTTTCTCCTCACCCTCCCCCTTCCCGCCTTGCACAGGCCTCCCTCGCCGGCAGTTTCCCGCCTTGCGGACTTTCAGCGTGCTTCGGAACCCAATCAAAAGTCAAGGTGAATCGAACGGGATATTTGCGGAAGGGCGTAACCGACAAAAGTCAAGTTTCAAGAATGCATGAGAAAACTAGATTTCTACGACAATTGGCCCGAGTTTATTAGAATTGAACCAACCCACATTTTTTTAAAAAATTGAGTCAAGAATGTTTCTGAGTTCCTTTAGTCATATATTTTCTCCTGCTGAAAACTGAAAGTCGAAAAAAGTTGAAAAAAGTCGAGGAAAAGAAATTAGTTTGCGAAAAGAGGGGTTAAAGTTTATTTTCTTCATTGAGTCTTATGCAGGAATAAAACTTCAAACCTCCTTTTCTCAGTTTCAACTGAATGTGGGTTGACTCCTTTCTGATGAACTTGGTCCAATTCTTCATAGATATTTCTGTCAGCGGAATGCGAAATACGGCGATGATATGATAATTGAACCGATTATTTTCCAAATCACCTAAGCGCCAAGCTCTATTTTGGTGGTAAAGGGGCGTTGTTTTCTTTTTGTTTTCTGTGGTAAAATCAATCATGTCTGATTTCAAAATAACCCTCTGAAAGATAATACATGTTTTGGAATTCGAAGATTGTCAACAAAGCGGATAGAACGGTTTCTCTTGTATTTCTTGCATTTGCAATTTTGACGCTTACATGATTTGGAAAATAATTGGTTCAATTGACGGAAAAATTACCTTAATCACCTTTTTTAGCTCCTTAAAATTCCAGCACTTGTACTACACAGTGGGATGCATTCAACCATGCACAATTTCTGTCCCACGAAACTCTATAAACAGGAAAAATTGACCATACATACATAAATTCGAGTCGCTTTTCAGCGCACCCGGGCCCTCTGCGACACCTAATCGCCATCCTTGCCTGTCTATCCAGGGGTCATCTGGTAAATGGCATCTTGAGATTTCATCTTGAATGCCACCTATCCACGATTTTGCTGGACGTTCCCTACGTCTTCTCCCTGGAGGAACCCAAACGAAAATTGACCAATAAACTAATAAAAAAATGGAGATATATTGACAGCTTTTCTTGGGGAAAGCTCTAGATTTTTGCGGAAAGAACGACCTAACATGAAACAGTTAAAATCCAAATAAGTGCAGATTTCAGAGACATTATTGCTGATTTGCACACAGCACTGACATTTATAATTTTCACTAACTACACAGTATGAACGAAACAAATAATTTGAAAAAAGGTCTTATTGTTAGTTTTTTCGGAAGGAATGATTGTACAAAAATTATTGTAATCCGGATCTTTATCCGATCATGATCTGCGAATGATGTCAAGATTACCGAGACACAGACTGGAGACTTCCCAGTGCCATTCGCATTTGGAATAATTTTGTGCGTTTTGAATGATTGTGATCGCTTGCGCGGGAAGAAGAGAGGAAATCCTCGGAAAAAGCCGTGGATTTTCCTGGAAAAGACGCTCAAGCCCTACCGTAAAACGAATATTTATTTCAATTGAAGTGATCATTTAAAAACCGCAGGCTATCAAGTGACACTAAGCACTAAAAATGTATAATTTTGATCGATTGCGAGGGGAATGAAGAACAATATTCTGAGAAAAGGTTCGGTGGTTCTCCGTTTTTTATTATTTTTTTCTAGATGAATTGATATAAAATGGTTGTAATTCAGATCTACATTCGATTACGATTTAAATGAAGTGAGGCACAGATTGTCCAGTAGCATCATTATTAAAACCTGAATGTTATGATATTGATCGCTTGCGCGGGAAATTAAGGAGGATTTTCTCGGGAAAAACTCCCGATTTTCTTGGCTTTAGAGTAATAAATAAATAATTATATTTATTGTCGAGTTCGACGTCTCGCAAGGTCGCTCTAAATGTCGGGACGAAAAAAATGATCTAGTAGATGAAATATGACTAATGCGGGGGTGGATAGACGCATTTACCCCCGCAGTCAACGCATTTTCGTCTGGAATGATGGTTTTTTCGACTGCGTTCGTAGTTTTAACCCCCGCGACTTCAAAGCGATCCAGTAGAATGTCGAACTCTATGACCACTATGCTACGAATGAGGTCCAAGTCGATGTTTTCATTTTTTAAATATTTTTTCCCCACGACATTTGGACCGCGTTAAGCAGGAACGCCACATCAGCTGTTGCCAAATTTAACTGGGCAATTCAATTTTTCACATGAGAACGGTTGTGCGGATTTTTGTACGAATTTCAGTGTATTTTCAAGCAAATTCCGTACAATTTTCGGAAGAATCCGCACAAACGTTCTCTTGTAAAAAATCAAATTGCCCAGTTAAATTTGGCAATAACTGGGGTGGCTTGGTTCCTTTCTACTTAACGCGGTCCATTTCGGAGCCTTAGGGACTTTCTGCCGCGATCGAAAAAATTTAAAAACTCGGTATCGATATTTGATCCATCCCCGTCGAAATACCACGGTGCGGTCAAACCGGGGTTTCATCCATTGCCTGAGCTTTTTCTTCATTATTTTACAATCTTCTTGTTCTCTTCACATGTACTAATTTAATGTTTTTTTTTTCGACAATGATTTTGTTATACGCTCAATCAATCAGCTGCATCAGCTGCCTTGTTAATTTCTTGTCGATTTCTTTCTTGTAAATTTTGTATGGTCTTTTGAAGAATATACTAAAGAAAAAAAAATCAATATTTGAAAACCTACTGTGAAATACCGCGGTGCGGTCAGTCCGGGCTCTCCTCCATTGCTTGAGCTTTTTCTTCATTATTTTACAATCTTCTTGCTTTTTTTTACATGTACTAATTTTAATTCTTTTCTTTTCGACTATGATATTGTTATATGCTCAATTAATCAGCTGTGTCAGCTGCCTTGTGAATCTCTTGTCAATTTCTTTCTTGTAAATTTTGTATGGTCTTTTGGAAAAAAAAAAAAAAAAAAAAAAAAAAAAAAAATCATATTTGAAAACCTACCGTGAAAAGTTTAAAATCCAAAGAAGGGGACGATCCGAGACACACGACCCGAAGACGGAAAGTTAGACGGACTACCCGACGAAGCACAGAAGCGCGAGTGCCGCGGAAGAGCGAAGCAGGGGCCGTGCATGGTCGCGGAACAGAAAAGGAAGTACGAAAGTGTTGAGTCGATGTTGATGCTGTCATAAACGCTTAGGATCGCCCCTCAGAGGAGCTGGAGACTGGGATCCTATCTTGCCTCCTCCGTTCCAGAATTAGTCCTCCTCCCGATATAAGTAGCCATGACTCATTCGGGAAGTCGGGACTCCGCCAGACTTGAAAACATCCCCTGCTCCATCTCGAGTGCCCTGACTCCTGCTGCTTGGCTCCTCCGTCCACAATTCGTAAGTAAGGGCGTATCTCTATTACCGCATGAGCCTTGGGAAGCATGGAGTTTTATCGGGAACAGGGCTCACGTGGAAATTGAGATACGTCTTTACGTCCGAGGAGCGACAATTGCCCTCCTCGGCACAAACTACACTGCCGTACTAAGGAAAAAGTCGTATGGACCTTCAGGAGTGCCAAATTTCCCTTGATAAATCGCGAATTTTCGGAAAAATTTACGAATATTCCTCTTCCGATTTTTCGGAGGGTTTCGTTCGAAATTTGATGTAAAAAGTCTGAAAATTTCAAGGAAAAATATGCATAACTCCCTTCAAAAATATGTATTTTCTGATAGGAAATTTGGCAACATTTGAATGCTCATACGGTGTTTTTCCGTAGCACGGCAGTATGGGAAAATGTTGTGTAAACATTCGAGAGTTAAAACATCCAATGGCGATAAAATTCTATTGTTTAACTTTGAAAATGGTTCCTTACGAAATTACAAAATACGAAAACAAATATTTTGCAGGTTTTTGTTAATTTCAAGGTGGGCCTCAACCGACCCGAGGCTTTGTGCGAATCACAGAAACTTCAGCTCTGACCAATATGTTTTTTTTGCAGAGACAAATCATCGTAATTTCTAGCAAAGGATTCATTTCCGAAGTTATACTGTTGCTTTTTACTAAAGTATCGCAAAAATTGTCCATTTTATGATGCAGCGTTAAAGACCTTCTAAAAAAAGGAGATGTCAAAGAAAAAATAAAGCATTATAGGAAGTCTGCAACGTCGCAAATGGAGATACGTGGTTTCGCTCTTCAGTCATTGACATCTTACTAAGATTCTTACGAATGAACTCAGAACTTTGTTTCATTGCATAATTCCAATCGAAGCCCTTTCTGAATACACTTCTTTTATTCAGAAAGGTCGTTCGGACGCATTCTTGGTCCCTTGGGCCGAATGGAACCACATCAATGGAAATTCTACGTAGGTACACAGCACACATTTAGTCATTTCCCAGATGAAGGAACGTAACTCCATTCCAAGGTTGCAAAATTGACGCAAATGATTCCATTTTCACAAAAAAAATACCAGCGCAATTTTTGTTCAAAATTGGTCTGATTTTCGCGTGAAATCAGAGGGAAAATTAATGGAATTTTCGGACTAAAATGCTCAATATTTTCTCCTGGTAAAAATGCAATTTTCTTGGGGACATTTGACAGCAATGAAATGCAGTTACGTTCTTTTTATGAACGACGATTTGATGGTACCCGGGTTAGATCGCATAGGTCCACGTGACTGCAAAGGAAATCCAACATTGATACTTGGTTTTTGCTTAGCAGAGCCGCCGGAGTGTTTTTTAATCACTGGAGGCGTTCAGAACCGCGTAACTCTATAATGAAAATTCAATGCAGATACGTTGTTATAAACGAAATGCAGGCGACGCGTGTGACTGTATGCAGCGTCCTCAGTCCTCACCCCCGCTTTCCTAGCCATGATCTGAATTGAGGCCTCAGCTCGGAACTTCATTTGAATAATGCGTTATGTGGGTGCGTAAGTAAGCTCGCCGAAGGGGAATAATTGGGCAAATAAATATTTTCACAGCTTCCCAAACTCAATTTGTCCCGGTTTGTTGATAGAATGAATATGTGATGAATCAATTTGCACTTTTTGTGCGCTCCGTCCCGTTGCCATTTGGGGGCAATTGAGCTTTATTTTCTTTACGACTTTTTTTTTTTTTTTTTTTTTTTTTTTTTAAAGAGCGAAGGCGGCCTTTTTTGTCATATGTTGAACAAAAGCGGTCGTTACCACCCTTGGCGTTGGATGGAGAGGGATCGAGTTGGTGCGACGCGACGATTCTCAGAGGGTCGGTGGGCTTATTAAAATTGATAGACAAAGAAATAGACAAAGAGATCTACGGAAAAATGGAGCGATCTTATTGGTTGAAACGGTTAGTTGCTAGGTATAAACGATGGAAAAAGTATAGGGCCCGTCGGGGTTGCCGTTATTTAGTTTATTATTAACCTTTTTTTTTACCTATTATAACAACCCACTTCCACCAACAGAATTGCTCCATTTTCCGAGTGTCTTCTTTGTCCATTGCTTAGTCTATCAACTTCAAGAATCAGCCCGTAGTTTTAGTTTTTCAGCGTCTCGATTGCTAGAGCATTATTGAATGACTTTAATCGATACCAATATGTAGCAACACGAGCTCTCACGTGTTTGCAACGAGAGAAATTCGATCGTTAAATTCCACCGATGCTCTGAACTTATTAAAAAAAACATTAAGTAAACGGGAGAAGATCACATTAGTGGCATGTCAGTTTGCCTTCAATTTTTAGTGTAGGCAACACGAGCTCCCACGTGGTCGAATAGTGGTATCATCGCGCAATGGTTAGCTCACTCGAGACGCATACAAATAAGAGCTTTTTATCGAACGGGTGGATGGGGATGGATACTACCAGATCGACAAGAATCAATTGAAATTGATAAACGTGAGCCGATCGACATAGATTTGCTCGAAAAATAATAGACAAACAGGTTCGTTCTCATTCTTCGATTAAATTGTGTCACTCGAAACAAGCCCAACAAGCCCTTTTGCTCCGGTAAATGTCAGGAAATTACTCGATTAATGATGGGAGCAAATATTAAAATTATAATTAATGGTGAGGCATCCGGAACCGTAAGTTTGGTCACGAGCTTTTCAGCAGTACCGAAGTGAGATAACCATGCATGTTTTCCTCCAAATTCTGCCGACTGCAAATGCACCTTGGAGGCGAAATAAGCTTAAAATTCCAAAAAATCTCGCTTCCCTGGTAAAAATTGGCGGTAGGAGCTGCGTTTCAAAATACAATAAGAGTTCTAATAGCCGGATAAAGGAGGCGATAGAAAATCATATAGCTGGCTGTAGAAAGCGGAGAAATAATCATAGAGCCGGGCTATACGAAGCGATAAAAAATTATGAAGGCGGGCTATAGTTCCTATTGCAGATTATACACCTTATCGCTATCTGCTATGAAAGGCTATAAGCAATTGTGTAGAAATTCCTGTGCTTTGAGATTAATTAAGTTTGATACGGAACCACCTTAATATTTACAAAACAAACATTATATTTTCCTTTAATACATATTTTTTTTAATCCATTAAAATGAGAATAATCCATACAGAGCGGCGTGCAAACATTTCAAAATCATGAGTTGAAAAACGCTGACTCCGCCAGATTAAATGTTAGCGCGTAACACAAAGCGGAAAGGCGACGCACTGGCGCCTACAAACCTAACAGGGATACTTCACGCATTGCGCAACGCGTGAAGTATCCCTGTTAGGTTTGTAGGCGCCAATGCGCGTTTCGCGCTGGCCGCCCGCCCGGCGCCGCGCTGCAGCGTGCCACGGCGCTTGAAGCAACTATTTTACACCAGAGGTATTGCACAGTATCATACGAAATTGAAGGCGCGCTAACATATTAGGAATGGCAGGCATCCATCAAAAGTACGAAGCTTTCCTCGCAAAATAAATCAAGATACTACAGCCCAAAAAGAGAGCGGTAGTCCAAAAACTCACTAAGTCCTAGCATCCGTAATTGGTAACATTTAGTATACACTTTATCGCCTGGCTGTTGCTTAGTCGCCATCGGCTATAAAAGGCTATAAGAAATTGTGAATCCGGCTATAGAAGCTATTGGAAATCTTACAGCCGGCTGTAGGTCTATGGTATTTTGGAACACAGATTTTACTGCCAATTTTTACCAGGGTTCATCGGCTGCAAGTTGGTAAGTGCTTGTGACATCCGTAAATATTTTGGTGACCCAAAACATGTCCACATGTCAAATTTCTACACCCATTTTTTTAAAAAGAAAAACAAGTTAACTTTATAGCTTGAAATTTATACCGAATATTCTGCTCACAGTGAAGAAAAGTCGATACTTGTAGATTTTAAGAAATTAGGCTGACTAGTTTTTCGAAGAAAAAATAAAGTATGAGTAGGTCCGCAACGTCGCGAATAGAGATACGTGGTTTCGCACTTTGGCCATCAATACTTCGTCAAAATGTAATACGTAAATTCTGTAAACAACTATAGTCAAATCGATCCATACGGTCGAAAAAGGATGCCTCTAGCTGAGATGGTATCCCAGATGCAAGTTGGACGTATTTCTGTTAAACGGAACTAAGCGCCAAATTGAGTTCCTTTTGAGGAGTTTAGAATCATGTAGAAGTACGTCCGATTATCTCATGGCACGGCGCGGTAAGGCAACTAAACTAACTGCTAGACAAAGCGTAGAGTATCACGGGAGCACGAAGGCGCTCCAAGTCGGAATCGTGCCTTTGAAGGTGGCAGACTTCGCGTGTGTCTATCATTCAGAGTTTTGCAAATTCTTTGAGCATTTTAAGACTCCAATCTTTTGCTTGTCCTATTAAATTTTCTTCATTTGTTCATTTATTTATTTAATTAATCAATTCTATTCGACTCATTCGTTTATTTTATTTTATTGTGCTCATTTCATCTTACTATTCGTGTATTTATATGATTCATTCAGTTACATAATTCATTTATTTAATTTATTTTATTTTTTAATTGATTTCATTCATTCATTTGTCATTTGGACACAGCTTGAAAAGTTGTGTCAAACAATGCAATAGTGCAAAATGCAAGATGCGAGCAAGTTAGTTCTGTTTATGACCACTGTACGTCGTAGCGCCACGGTCGTGAGATAACGAAGATAAACAAACAAAAAAATGTGAACGTGTTGTGTGTTGATAAGTACTTTTTTCCTCGTAAAAATGCTTTTTCAGTTATACATTTTTATCCAATCGTGCGTTAATTAGTTATATTTAGTATTAAGAAGAGGTTCTACCTAAGATTTCAGAGTAATATTGTTTACTTCTCTCATCTCTGTCAAAATGCAATCTCACAGTTTGCAGGATGACGAATCTCACTGGAATTCGAGTGATATAGGAAGTTTTGCTTTCGATTTTGATGATGTAAGTTTTCTTTATTTTCTGTAATGAGTTATCAAGTACTCTCCATAATTGGAGGCATCACTTACTGCGCAAGCCTCTACAATCATGTTGTTTATTACTGAGTCGCCCATTATGACGCTGCATGCCTCTCCTGCTGTTTTGTTTCAATTTCAACTCTCCTCTATTTTTATAGTGGATTTTCATGATGTCTGAAGGAAATTCTTTGCAGAATATGGAAACAGTTTTCACGAAGAAAGCATACATCCTAAGTTTGACCCTTCAAACTTAGGCTCTTAAGCTCTGTAGATAGTTTAGCGGTTATGTTGAGCACCGCTTTGTACTCACCATACTTGATAACACCTTTTCGACATCCATAGCAGTTAGCCAGCCCTTTGAAATACTGTCTCTACCATCAGGCTATTCAGATTGTACCTTATCAATCCTAAGAATGCCTGAGAGTATAGGTTGTTGACAACTGCAAACTGTCAGGTTATTTCTTAATATGTCTAAGTATATTTTGTTAGTTGCACGGTAACTCTCCATAATTGTATGCGAAACATTTTTATCATACTACGACCAGGGCTTATTTTACACAATTTTTAGAATTCAGTAAGTCTCATCAGTAAGAGGATGTAGATCTGAAGATAAGTCGCTATTTAAGCAAATAATATTTAAAGTTCCAAACCTCTTTGAGAAGTTCTGCCCAGTTTTGTCTCATCAACCATCAACACTAATGGGCACCATCGCCGACATATTCGACCAATCAGACCTGACGGTTCTCGATAGATCAAACCATTTTTAGGACCATCTACTGAGGCGGTACGAAAATTACGTGGCAACGTTGCGATTTGTCAGTCATCGAATTGGAAGTTACAAACTCAAACAAAACGGCAGGTGAGAGGTTTGGGTGTAAAAGTAGTACCGAACCTCTAATAAAATTTGCTCCTTTAATTTTCAACTCGTGATTTTATCTATTAATTTTTTGTTTCAGAGCCAAGAACCCATAGGCAGTTCTAGCCCAATTTCAAGTGGTCCATCAGCTGGTAATTAATTATAAACTATGAATTTACCGTCATCTTTTTTTTATCAAGATGAATTCATCACTATCACTATCACTCTAACAAGAGGATCTATATTGAAGAAATAATTGTTTATTTTGAAGTTTGTGTCACAGACAGTTTTGAGTGGCATCTCTCTCACTTTTTCACTTGAGATGTCTAATTTTAATAGATAGTTTAAGAAAAAACTGTCAATTATCCAGCTAATCAAAAAAACGCACCGGAAAACTGTTTTGGTTGACGTTTGGCAGGAAGTATCTGTAAGATATTTCCAAAATTGGAAAAATCTGCCTCTTTTTTTGCAACAAGTTGGGCAGAGTCTGTAGGTCTACTTTTATTACTCTTATTTTTCGGTACGTTTATTTTTCTAACTATATATTAATCTTTATGCCATGAATTAATTTTGGCTCTCAGATTCTGAGGAATACTAATTAATGCTGTGGCTGTTGTAAAAACAAAAGAGTCTTAAATTTTGCCCTCAAAATTTTAAAATTTTGCCAATCATTTTTTGTCAAAAAAGAATACATTGATTAAGATTTACATCATAGCACAGAGAAATAGTTCAGTTTTAAAAAACCCGAGAAATGGGTTGTTACGAATAAGTAACGCTGTCCCATGGAGGGTTAAGACATGCATAGGCACTGTCTTTTAGATAAACTTGATTTCTTGAAAAACGCATTGTGCTCACATGACTACATCATGCAAGCGCATCTAAAAATATTTATTCCTTCAAATTGGATGTCTTGCTTTGATTTATGTGTTCAGTGAATGGTATTGGAATGAATTCATTCCATGAATACTACTGATGTAATACAAAATCACAAATTATTTCGATGGTCAATATTCATATTTTCCTACTTATGTAACTCTTCTTTTCTTTTTCATGGCTATTCAATGCATTTTATCTTTTATGTTTTCAGGTGTTTCTTTCAAAAGGAGTGAGGTTGAAAGTGAGGTGCCCCTGACCACGCTAATATCTGAAAAAAGTATATTTTTATGTAAGTATACTCAAATTAGAATGGTACCTATTCCGATGAGGTTACACTTATTTTCAATCCATTGTCCTCTGGGCATGACGGACATATCTAAAAAAGTTTCAACTCATCTGACAAAAGCTCTATCATTTTCCAGTTTAAAAAATGAAGCTTTACATTTTGAAGCACCCAGAGTGCATGAGTGTTAACATTTTATGTAAAAGCTCCTTGGCTATTTCTTGAAACATTGTATGTTGACAAATCTTAAAAAATTATGGAAGGTAACAGTCAAGATAATCTGAACAGTTGGAACATTTTTTTATAATTTGAATGTTAGAGAGGGCTTAATAGGGCCAAAGATTGAGCCAGGATAAATTTAATCTTTTTGATCTAAAAAAATGATTCAGAATTTGTCATCACTAGCATTGGAAAGTGCAAGAATGGACACAGAAAATTATGAATCCATGAAACTTTAAGAAGAAAAGAAAAAAGAGGTCTGTAACACACCTACCTCTGAAAAGTATTTGCTCGCAAGCTCTTAATATTCAGATCTCATTCCTTTCATATTTTTTTATATTGTCCACTTTTTCTCATCATTTCTTTACTTTTTGCAGTGATTTATGGTGAAAGCATTGATGCTGAGATGTCAAATAACACAAAGAATATAGAGGAGGAAGTTAAGTATTTAAGGCGGCAGGTTAAGGTAAGAATGAACCACAAGGCAGTATTAGATTTTGATGTCCCATGCACAAGTTGCGGCAGTATTTCTATTAAAAGGAATCAATTTGTTATTGTTCAGATGTTCTGGCTCTTTGTAATTTTAGAACAAGTATAGATATGGTGATGAACTTTTAGAACTGACCCAGGGGAATTTAGAAATGAGCAATGTGATAAATAATTTTTGCTCCCCTGGTGTGTGTAACTGCATCTTGAGATGTCCCTATAATCCCATGCTCTCTACGGTCCATGTGAAAAGTTGTGATATGTCCGCATGTCAGAGCAATAAAGTCATGTGCGGTTTATATTTATTTTGACAGAAGAATTCAAAGCACAATTTGACCTCAACTTACTGGGACAATAAATTAAGGGGTTTAGGGGCTGAGGGCACACATCACAAAAGGCCCAAGCCCCTCCTTTCCAGGAGATTAATAGAACCTCTTGTTTCAGTTCTTTTTGCCGAAAATTATTTTTAATTGGACCTCAAGAAAAACAGATTCATCTGTATTGATAGATTTGAGAAAGATTTATCTGTAATTGTCAAGACAAGTAAGATTCTTTAGGTGGAAATGCTCATGAAAGCAAGGGAAGGTGATGCAGAAAAGCATGACAGTCTGAATTGAGATGCATGCATAGACTGCTCAAGACTCCATCAAAAATCAACGTCTCTAGGGTTTTTACGATCTCCCTGTAGTTAACTTTGTCATACTGTATACACTTTCAGCTTACACACCATTTAGCAAACGGATCTTTTTCAAAAACCATTCAAAGGAAAACGTTTTATTTGTCCTAGATTATTGCAGTAGCTATTTATCTTTCAATCCTCCATTATTGCTAGAATGTCTGCATGACTTTATCCTAAACTTGGCCCTCATATGACTCAAATCTATTCTCTAAGTAGATGGGTTATTCCTATCATTTTTAATGTTGATAGATCGACACTGCTTGAAGATATCCACTCAGTAATTTTTAGCAGATCAGGGCTGTAAAATTATTTTACAGCCCTGATTTGCCATGTACAGCCATATTTTTACAATTAAATAATGATGTTCCCTCTCAAGCCATCGTAACTGAGTCAGTTATGACAATCTGATCATTTTAAAACATACTTATTTTCTATTTCAGAACCGATGGCAAACACCTAGTGTCAAAACCACCATAAGTAGGATGTTATTCCATCAGCCTGTTTCATTGGAATTATTTCGCTCATTCACAAGTAAAAAAGCACTATTGGAAGAAGCTATCAGTGTCGGCGACGGAGAGACCGTCCTTTCTGTGAGTATTTGTAACATATCATCTAAGTTCTCTTATAGCTGGCAGCACCCCCACTTCATGTCTATGAAGTACAGGGTGGGTTCACCAAATTTACTTCTAATCATACTGATGGTGCGTCTCCATTCTGAAGCATAGATGATGGAAAATATCTTTATTTTTTCAAATATGCTGATAATATATATAATGAATAGCACGTTGGGTGAAGAATATATTCCTCACCAATCATTTCCTTTAAACAATCTTAATCCACTTCATTGGTAAAGTATTTCCGAAAACATTTTCTGTGCAAAGTACAAAAATAAAATATGCATAACGGCTGACAACAAAGAGCACTAATAAAGGAGCGATTTATTTTTCCAAGTATTTAGAGGAAATGTATCATTTCGAAAATGGCACAGCTTGAAAGTTTAAGGAAATGATTTATAAGGGGTCACCATCATAATTTTCTTAAGCTGACATGCTACTAATTAGTCATTACATTTTAATTTCAGTGTGTTCGAAAAAGTAATCTTGTTTTTAATCATTAATGCTGCAGAAATGAAGGAACTGTATTATCAAGTTTAAATTCTGTAACCTGGATTCAAACCTCAGATCATATGGATACAAAGCACCTTCTAATTGCCACAAGTAACCTAGTGTTAAGATGGTATTAAAAACATCGGACACTAAAAAATACTTTGAATCTTTAAGGCTTGCAAATACCTGCATTTTCTATGGTTATGACATTGTTAATTGGTTGTTACACAGTATATCATATTCTAAGCTTTGTGTTAAGTACCATTAAATTCATTTGGATCTCTGAATCTTTAATAACACAGTTTAGATCAGCGGTCTAGAGAAAGATCAGTGGGAAAGAAAAGTTCCTGGTATGTTCATGTATGTACCAGGCTATTCTAGAGAGAAAATTTAACCTAAATCGTCAATTTGCCTTCTCAACAATGGCACTGAGTTTAGCATTTTTCAGCAATCATCAAGGAATGAAAAGGGAATTGTTTTCTTTTCTATCGAAAGGGATTGCTTTTTAAAGTGCATCGGAAGTAATTATTTGGCCCTTATTTACAGATTGTTTTGTACCTGAGTAACTCATTGAAAAAGTCATTATTTAATCAACTGTTGAAAAAATACCCTGTGGCTGTCAATCAGTATGCAAGTTATTTATCAACAAAAATGCAGATTCAGGAACTGTCTGATTTGTACATGTGAGTATTTTTCTTTTTTTAACCGGAAAAGAAGAATTCTACGTAAGTTGACTCACGGTCAACCATAATATTAAAATTAATATCATAGTAGTGATTAATAAACCAGAATAAAATTAATAATTGAGCAAAACAAAACCACAAAAAGTGAACGAAATAGGCGCACTTATGTAACAGAAGTCTATTCACTTATGAGCTTTAGAAAGAATACTTGCGAAAAGGATAGATCGCATTTTGAGATCAGAGTTTGTTTTAAGGCTAAATTGAGGGAAATTTAATAATCAAGAGAGGCTTTCTTCAATCTTTATTGTTAATGTATACATGATACGGATTGTGAAACTATTCCAAACTCGCCAAAAAGTTGAAGTGTACAAGAAAAGAATCTCCGAGGGGAGCACCTTCCTTACTTTCCTGGCATTGCAGTTTTCTTTACAATGAAATGTGCTATCTATCCAATTTTTCATGTGAAATTAATTTTCAAGCACTGTTGATCTACATACTAATGTCTATGATTTATTTTGTCCAGAATGTTGGGACGAACAAAAGATGCTGCCGTAAGTATACTTACTTCACTGATATATTTTAGTTTATCCAATTTACTGAAGAGATCAGAAACATAACAAGACTAAAATGGAGTTCTTGTAAAATATTCTGTTTGAATGAGGCTAAATAGTCTCTCACAAAACAATTAAATTAATACTTGCGGAAAGGGCGGAAATCCAAAAACTTATGAGCCTTGGCTTCCGTTGTTAATAATGTCTGGTATGGCTCATGAGTTTTTGGACTTCCAATCTTTTAGCATATCTTGATTCAATTGTAGGAATGGAGAGACAAGACTGAGGTAAAAGTGAAAAACTTGAAGAAACCTAGTTATGTTTATCAACCGGATCAATTCAGGAAATGACTTGCATAGAGATGCTCAGTGGGAAATACATTCCTGAATATTTTCAATTAACTTTTCTGTATTCAGTCAAACCTTCTGCCTTTTAAACATACTTGTGGCCAAGTATAGATTGAAAGGTCCTCTATCTCTAACATTTTGCATCGATCAGTTTCCTCTTAAAAGTACCCTGCATGAAATACCATAAAATTTGGAGCGGGCTAACTTTTGTTATTATCTGGTAAAATTTTCAATTCTCCCTAAGAACTATGGGCGTTTGAAATCAAACTTTTTATTTGAAAATTTCAAGAAAAGCGGGGCTGAGAAGTGAATTTTTCACTATTCTTTCTAATATTTTCTTATGGAGATGTGGGACTGATGCTATCTGAGTGTCAACGCTTTTCAGCAGTCTAATTTTCCTGGCCAACAAGGAAACAAAAGCTTTCCTTGATCACCAATCAGATATTGCTGTTTGATTATGAAAGTATGTAAACTGAGACTTTCACTTTTTAGTCCCCTTTTTTCTCGGAATCGGCACTGAGAAAGTCCAATTTCAATAGCCCCTTGTGCTCTTGAAGTCCTAAAGCACGTCATATCAAAGTTGACCAGAAACCACAAATTTTTCAAATTATTTTATGATACTAAGATTTTCCTTGAAATTTGATTTCAGATCAAAAATTTTCAGTACGCATGCCTGAATTCTAGTCAACAAATCAGCAGGCTGAGGCACTGTTTGAGTAATCACTTTTCTGATAGCCCTGATAAGCATAACCTAGAAAACTTCATCAAATTATTAGGTAAGTCATCAAGCTGAGCGATGCTTGGTTGATAAACAGCAGGCTATACTCAGGAATATGATGATTTCAAGAGCAAATTTTCAGCAGAAATGAAAACTAAAAAGTGCTGGAAGAAAAATGAGCAAAAAAACTATCATTAAATACATTAGTCATAGCAGTTATCATGTGAAAAACATAATTAAAAATGAATTTTAGTTGGTGTTAGTGTCTAAAGTATTTTAATTGGCAAGTTTTTTTTTAATACTAATTACTTTAAAAAACTCCGGCTTCCCCTTACTTTAATTTTATACAGACGCATTTTAGTGACATCCTTGGCCACCATCATCAGCTGACATCTGTCTCGTATGCAGGTTTATGTCAGATATTTTGTGTGTAATCGTTTTGTACGTTCCTGATTTTCAGAATGGCAGAAGACTGTAAATCCTGATTTATTTAGAAAATCAGCCATCGAGTCATTAACATATGCGTGTCAGCACCATTGGAATGATCAAAAATCAATCACTTCTAACCCCTCTCATCTTGTCAAAGAATTAGGTTTAACAGAGAAGCAATTGCAATGGTCGACAGTAAAAGGCCGTGCTGCTAAAAAATCCTGGGACGACATCGAAAATCTCATCATTACAAAGGTATAGTTGGGCACTTTTCTGGTTATTTACTGTTTCCCGATCAGGTAGATTTGAGCCTACCACAGGGTCCCACACCACCCCTATCTAATGACCCTTAAAGATCTCTCCCGTTTCCAAAAGAAATCTCCATGAATTTTTAAGGGGAGGGGTCCCAAACAACGTCTCCTAAAAAGCACTCAATTATGTCAAGTTTCTATCTCAATTTTTTCTAAAGTCACAGGTCCACAGTCTTTTCCCTGGGAGACATTGAATTGTTTGAGTGACTTTTGCAATGAGAATAAATGAAGTATGAAACAATGAAATCTTTTAGAATGAAATTCAGAATCAATATGTATATCAATGGTGAAACTACCTGACTGTGTATCTCGTTTGCGGTGTTTAAAAATATCTGTGCCCATCATATTTTTTCAAGGAGAAAAAATCAATATTATTCTCTAGAGTTTTCACTGAGACCTCTTTGCTCAGAGAAAGAAAACTCAAGGAAATTTTCAAGAATTGATGTTGAGTAGTTTTCCATTTAGAAATAGAGTATGACAGGAAGTCTGCGTTGTCGCAAACGTAGATACGTAGTTTCACCGTTAATGAACCATCTTGATTTTTGATTTTCCTTTCAATCTGAAAATGAAAAAGACAGATATCCTGTTGCACCCTAGAGGTGTGTAAACTTATGTAGTGTGAACTTACTTTTTAAATGGCTGAAATCAGGTGAGGTATTTTTAGTTTAAGTTGTGATAACGAATGTGCATTCTCAACTTCCCCTCTCGAATGTTTCAGACATGGTTGGGTGGCAAAAGAGTAAATGCATACTTGGCCATTGAAGATGTTATCAGAAAACTTCATGCTGCTGGAGCCCCCTCGGAGGTTCTTCTTAAGTACTTTAATCTGTTAAGTGATGTAGATGCTCGAATCAGGCTTGCCACAAGTTTGCAGTGTGATAAAATTATTATTGATGTAAGTATTTCAATGGAGTTCATTATACTTCAATGTGTGAAGGCTGTCAAGAAAGTATCCCTTTTTCGTTTTTCTGAGCAAATCCATGTAACTATCAAAGTGCGCTTTGCGTAATCTTAACATCCTCTGACATATACTTACTTTTAAAATGAGACCTGTAGATCAAAAATTGAGTATTGAAAATGGCATGTTCCACTTACCTCTCCAGGATTTTTAACCGAGCAGTAACATGGTGACTTATATGGTTTTGTGTAGGTATGTGAAAACAATTGAATGTATTTGACTTCTCTCTTAATTTTTTCCTTTATATGAAAATACTTGCATTTTTTTCGCAAACAAAAATATTCTATTGAGGAGAGTTTAGCAACATTTGAATGTTCATACTGCATTCTTTCTTAGCTTGATTATTGAAAATGATTGACATTTGCGATTGACTAGGGGAAAATGAAGCAATCTTATTGGTAACAGTGGGTGGTTGCAATGGATACATGAGGTAAGCAATAGACCAGTGTTCGAAACTCACCTTTGAGTTTTAGGAGCCAAGTGGCGCATCAAGCCCAGTTTTAGGCGCCATTGAAGATTTTGTAGGGGCCAAATTGACTTTTTGCCTATATATTACGGCGCATTTGGTGAAATGTTAGATGCAAGATGTTTTTGTAACAGACCTAGTAAGTAGCCGTAACTTGGGGAAGACAAAAGCACAAAAGATGAAATCGTGAAGAATAGAAAAAGCTTTCATTTGTAGTGCTGTAAGTTTCGAATAATCACCTGATATGAAAATTCAGATTTTTAGGGGGCAGTTTTTAGGGGCCACGTCGGCGCAGAGCCTTCAGTTTTAGGCGCCATGGCCGATTTTTTAGGCGCATTTGGCGCCTTGGCGCCTGCGAGTTTCGAACACTGCAATAGACTGGCGAATGGCAACTCACGAGCGATTCTATAGTTCATCCATTATTTTTCCCTCTAGGATATGAAAACCATTCATTTCAACCAATGAGATCGCTGAATTTTCTCTTTGTCTTCTTTGTTTACTGCTTAGTCTATCAATTTCAATAATCAGTTTGTGTCGTAGGTTATCAAATTTTAGTTTTATTTCCATCCTAATTTCATTCATTCACTAGCAATACTCATCTTCCTGATTTAATTTTTCCCGTCTTTGCAGTCGCTGACGTGCCACAGGGATCAGCAGGCTCTAATTCATCAGAAAGCGCAGTCTCCAACCCATTCCAAAATCTACTCCCAAGCTGATAGTGTTCTAAGATCTTTCGTAAGTCTCAATTTGCATTTTCATACACTGATATTTTTATGTGTGCAAAAATTGATTTTTCTTCATTCTTGGAAAAGAAAATGATACCAATCCAAAAATCACAGTTGCATTGATCAGCTATGTGTGAATTACTCTTGCTTTACAATTAAAATTGTCTTATTAATGGGTAAATGCAGAAAATGTATATCTCAATTGCAACGTTTAGAATTCTCAGAGCAAGTTTTTTTTTTCAAGGAAAACTGTTCAAATTGTTTCCTTGGAATATTTGTAATTTTTTTTTTTTTTAAAAAAAAAGTGAAGATAATTCACAGAAAATATCAACAGAAACTAATGGTTTGTTTGAAAAAAACAGAACTTGAGCCGGAATGTACGTCACAATGTGAGGTTCAAGATTTTTTACTTCAGCCATTGATACTCCGGTAAAGAATAAAGAAACATTATAATCATTTTCCTCTGAATTTCTTTTCCTTGACAAAGAAATAATGACAAAACAATGAGAAGTCAGTTCAGGTCAGGGGCGTACATAAATCTGGACTCCCTCAATTTGTTGGAATACATTCGGCTTCAGCAGAAAAGTTAATACGGACCATATTTAGTCAGATTTTTTCCGCATTCTTGTTGCACTTCTTGTGTTTATTTTGTTCATTTATTGATATTTGAGAGAGAAGTTGATGTATAGCATTAAACACTGCTTTAAAATTTCAATTCGGTTTCTTAAAATATCTCTTTTTCCTTTTTCCAGGCAACAAAATGGAAAGGATAAAGTAATTCTGTATTTCACCGGATTCTACCCTAAGTTGAGAGCTGAACAAAGAAGAAAATTGGTTGACGCCTCAGATCTATTTGTTGCAATGAAAGGTGAAAATTCTGTGGAAGAATGTAAACAGTCTGGTTATGATACATTAATGCAGTTTGTATCTACAACTGAAAGCAATTTTATCTTCCTAAGATGCATTTAATTCTGTCTGTGTGGGAATATTTGACAAAAGCATGACTTAAGATACAAAGATACCTAAGATAGCTTTTGATTAATTGCCACATCAACTTTCCCAATTTGTAGATGGATTTGAAACTGGAAATGGTTGTGTCAAAAACATGAGACCAACCTTGGTATTCCTCCATTTTTATTCTGAGCACTGTGCTTTATCACTGGAACAAAACTGAAAAATTAAAGGGACTGAGGGCTGTGCTCATATATTTCCCCGTAACTCTAATGCCTCCTTAAAATATACATATGAAATACAGAGGCTGAGGAAGCCTTCAAGTTTAAGAGATGCCATGTGTACTGCCTGTACCTAGGAGTAAAAAAGAGGAGTAAGTAGGAGACAAAAGTAATTTTTTCCTCTTTTTGATTCGAGAGGTTTTATACTCCAAGTTATTCCATGTTAATTTTGGAGGAATTGAGATCTCAGCAATTTTAAGCTGCTCATTTAGAACTTTTCATTAAGCACGAAAAGCGCGAAGAAGAACATTGGTGTACAATCTGCAGGCTCTCAGCACCAGTTTCAATGTTCTTTAGCTCAAGTGCCCTGCTTACTCCATCAATTGTAAATCCACTGTTTCCAAAAATCATAAAAATGACCCGTAATACCATGATGACTGCTTTTGACCCTTTTTTTGGCACCAAATGGAGCAACTTCCATATTTTTAAGTACAAATATTCTGTGCTTTCAGAGTAACATTCAGTGTGCTTCTCTGTATTTGTACCATTGCATGAACCGGAGGTTCTGAATCTATCAATTTTATATATCTGTGATAAAAAAAGACCCCCAAAATTCCTGTACTTAGTGCATGCAAAATCTATAATTTAGTTATTGACCTCTGATAATTTTATAGTATCAACGTTTTGTAAGGATGATGAATATATTTTATTTGTTTTTTTATTCAACTATCACTTTTTTCTCAGCAGTATCGCATCCCGTCTCAATGTTAATCATTTGGACCAGTAAAATTTGATTCCATTAGTATTATCAACTCCTCAAAACCATTAAGTTTTGAAAAAATGCAGTGTATTTGCTCTGAAAAACTCATTTTGATTGTGAAACTGCAGGAACGCAAATCTCATGTGTGGTATTTTGAAATCTCGGCTCCCATTTCATTTTATCAAAGGAGGACAATCCATTGCTACTGTTTGAAATTTGCACAGATTATTCTTTACACAGAAAAGAAAAATCAAGAAAGTTTTCAAGAAATGTTGACAGGTGTTTTTTCGATTCAAGAAAAAAAGTATGACAGGAAGCCTGCAACTTGGCAAACTGAGGTACGCATTTTTGCAGTTTCATCGTTGACTTAATTTTCAGTTCAGTACAACTTTGGTTACAAATGGCAAAGGAATTCGTCCCGAATTCTCTTTCAAGCTACTTACATGATAAAGTTCGAATAAAAAAGACATCTCTTTTAAAAAATTCATCAAAAAATATTTATTTTCAATTCTAATTTATGTGCAAATAACTTCTCCATTGAAATTTTGACAGCCCATTTTACCTTACCCACGTCATGCAGTTTGATGGCAGCATAGTGCGCAAGTCCAAAAGCAAGTCGAAAGAAAGTCCAAGATTTTTGTGCCCTTGCCTAAACCTTAGTCAAAAAGAAAGGGGGAAAAAAAAGAAAAACACGTTGTAATTGAAGTCAAAATAATTTGGCCGTTAACTGTACCTGCAGATTTCTTTTAGTTATCCTCCATCCTGTCTTTTTTTTCAATTTAAAATGAGCTTGAAATGAATTTGTGCTTGTAGAATTAGTTGAACTCTTGGACAGTACTCAGTAAAAGGAATCATTTCCTTATTTTGTGAGAAAAAGTACATTCAATGCCAAAAGGACTTTCTCTAAAGTTCAAGGCATGAAAAACTCCCATAAAGTAAAAACTGAATGGAAGTTATGATGTTTTGCAGTCAGTGAATCTTTACACTTCAAGAAACAATTAGTAAACTTGCACTGCTTGCATTGGAAATGGACGATGGATGATAAAATTTATCCTCTGTTTGAATAAGCAAAAACATAAGTTTTTTTTGCCAAAAAAGAAAGAAAACAATTACGCTTGAGTGAAATTTTTGAAACATTTACTTACTTTTAAAAGAATATCCACTTGCTGAACGATAAACAGACGTTTGCGACACTATTAAAAATAAAATGTCCAATTAATAATCCTCTAGACAACGTGTTTTTAGTAGAAGAATCTTCTCTGAAGTATAAAATGGAGACAAAGTATATATGCTGTCAACTAAATTGCACACCGGTTAAACACCGGTTGGTGCGATTGGTCGAGTATTTAATTGTATATTCACTTTCTTTTTTAATTTGGAGGAACACCATCCAAAATGTATTTTTCTCAAATAAAATAGGAGGAATGTTTTAGACTCTTGCAGGAAAAACGCAATGAATAGAGACGTCCATTTTGTGCAATAGCGGTATTCCACCTTAAATTCAGCAAATCTAACAAAAAGAAGTGGCCAATAATCGCAATTTTTTCGTTTCAAATGCTACCTTGGTTGATAGATCTGTATTTTATGTCGAATGGCATATAAAATTCTCTGCATAATGTAAAATTCGCATTTTATCAGAATAAATGACAATGGCTCTTGTATCAGTCTGGTTACTAAATCTAGATAACTTCTACACTCACCTGATCTTGCGCGAAGAAAAGGCACTGCTTTCGAAAGTCGCCTAGTAGTCTGCCATTGTGAGTCTTCAAAAAACGGAGCCCTTGAATTTTCTGTCAGAGCTGAGCAATCGGTCGGGCTTGACTCCGCAGACATGATTTCTAATCTGAGGCGCCTCTATCTATTCTCGTGTCTTCTCAAAATTTTGCTTTGTCGCCATACTTTTTTCCTTACATAGAAAAATAAATCAGAAATTTTTGTCAGACCACCAGTGAGGACTTCAGAAGATATGTCAAGATTAGATATACAGTAGAATCTAGATTATATCTCTCGGACTGGAGCTACCGCGGATAAGTGAAATTCGTGGATAATCCGAAACCAAGCTATTTGGCCAGGAAACGTTATTTGAAAGGCTGTACTAAAAAAAAAAGAAAAGAAAAAGAAAAGAAAAACAAATTCTATAAAAGTACTCTTCAAATAATAGATCATAGAGAGTGTTATCATTGGTTGAAAATGATTTCTCCACAAAGAAGTTATTTTGTCCAACATCATTTCCGGAAGGAATTTTTTTGCAGAAGTTGGCGCCACAAAATTGCAGCGTCTTGGGGCCAAAGCCACCAAAAAACCGCGGTTATTCGATGCGCGGATAATTCAGACTCCACTGCAATGTACATACTACCGAGCAGGCTAGTGGCAGGGCCGGATTAAGGGGGTGGCCACATGGGCCTCGGCCCATGACGGCAAGTCTGGGGGGCGGCAAATTTTACAATTGTTTTAAATGTAGGTATAAAAAAAATCGGATTTAGGAAAAAAAAATTACAAACGAAAAAAGGCGACAAAATCTCTCATTTCCTGAGAGTATAGTAATTTCTAATTTTGTCGTCTTTCAGTGATACAAGTGACAGTACCTTTAATTAGTCGAGTTAAGAGAGAAACCAAACACACAATTTGGCCTGGAACGGCGCGACTTGGAGAGATATGATGACGAGGACTTGAGATGAAAAGGAGAAAGCCCTCCGCGCGGCGATCGATCGGCATGTAACACATATTAGCGCCTACAAGACTGCACGAATACTTCACGCATTGCATCAAACACAGTGCGGTACTGCGGTTACTGCGGTCAGCGTGAAACGGATAGCGCCTGCAAGAGTGCATGAATACTTCACGCATTGCGTCAAACACAATGCGTTCAGCAGCGGTCGGCGTGAAAATCATAGTACCTACAAGACTGTCGGAATACTTCACGCATTGCGCCAAACACGGTGCGGTCTGCGCGGCGCGGCGGAAGTTAAAATTATTAAACCGCATTTATGTTTGTTCTTTCATAATTTTTTCGTTCATTTCTTATGAATGGAAGACCTTGTCCACACAGAGATAGGTTTTCGAAACTTAAATTTCGCGCCAAGTTCCGTGAACTTTTGGCTTTCCCAAAAAATGTGTCCAACACGAGTAAACGTGTCTTATGCACCCCTCTCCCGCTGGCACGTTCACTTGATGGTTTTTATTGATGTTTCAAAACGAATGAGAGGGGGGCGGCAAGATACAAGCGGCCCATGCATGGGCGGCAAGTAGGTAAATCCGACCCTGGCTAGCAGCAATATGCCTACACCCGTGGTCGCGAATAGTTACCCCATTCCGCCTGCCGTGAGTGAATGCAAATATCGAAAAAAAAAAAAAAAAAAAAAAAAAAAAAAAAAAAAAAAAAAAAATCTGCCCGAAAAAACTAAACTCAAAGGTAAGTAGCACATGTGGCTATTGTAAATAATGAAGGCGAAATTAAATAATGGGGAACAGAGAGTCCACCCGAAAAAGTACATGCAAGACAGTTCCATGACAACTATTGCTATCGCGGGGCGATTGCAGAAAGCAGCTTATTTCCATTTAGCATATACGTTCATAGGTAGCACCAGTGAGTCACACCGCTAGTAAAAATTTAGAGTTATTCTCCGCGCAAGAAATTTTGATCTCTTCATTTACATTTTTCTACAACTCTCTTCAAAATTTTTACGACTTTCCTTATCGGTTTCTGTATGTATACCACTACTCAGGGAGAGAGTTTTGCCAGGTATTCATTAGCTTTATCAAACGAATAACTCTGACTGTTGAGAACTTAAGATTTCCCACTCCACTAATACGTACCTACTTCTTAGCTCCGCTTTATTTATAATGCTAAATGAGGATGATTAATTTTTTCTAATTACCTACCTCTCTGCTTGTCAAAGGCTGAAGAGCTAATATCCGTCAACCGAAGATTCACCAAAAATCACCAATGTCAATAAACACAATAGCTCAATGAATTTTCACCGGGTTTCCCCCTTTTGTTAGTCAGGAGGAGGAGCAAGATCGAAAAATCTCTTTGCTGTGCAAATTGCTCACTCACAAATGGAAGGCGCACTATAACTTGCCACTTTCACAGGAAGCACACACTTTCTAAGAGCTTGTTATAGTGGTTCTACGTGAGGAGACGTGTTTCTGACCGATAAATTGGATAGATTTGCTAGGAATAGGTACAAGGGCAGCGGATTCACTGGAGCGGCTTATTGTTCGTGACGTGGTTTTATAGGCATTGCAGAAACCTTACAAGTCTGTCTTGACCTTTTCAAAGGTGTTATTGTACATTTAATTCGAGCTAGAAGGGTTACTTAATACTGATGCTCTAATAATTATGATAATATTTGAGATCGGGGTTGCTCTCCAATTCCGTCGCAATGGAATTGAGGACGCCTGTATGTCTTTTATAATGCTGAAAATTGCTTTGATATGTCTTCATTCCATGCACTTGCGAACAACGTAGACGGAGCATTTCACCGAGTAGCGTCCTGTGAATTTCCGATATTTTTAAGATCTTGCCAAGATTTACAAGATCATCTGAGTGACAATATTAAAGTGACGATGTTCTTAAAATTGTTTTTAACCAAGGACACATTTTGATTTTTTCTTGAATATTGCTGTACAAATATTTCAAAAAAATAAGTTTAAAAGTCCCAATAATATTTTTAAAATTGAACTTTATAACAATTTGAGTTTTTTCAAAAATATTTTAAATAATGTTCTAATAGTTTTTTTTTAAATGAAATCGTTAAAAAATATTTTCACTTCAGCACTGCAGCATTTTAAAACTAATTTAGGTATATTGTAGGGTTTATTGGGCACCAGAGGGCTCCTAAATCCCTCCTTGGCCTCCTGTTGCGGCCCCAGGAGGGGCATTCATACATTTCCTACGTATAAGAAAGGACGGAAAAAGTGCCTCTGGCCTCTGCCTAAATAGTATGTCACAACGAAAAAATTGAAATGAAATTGCAATCCAATAGGTGCAATAAAATTTCACTATTTCCGCATAATTTGGTCAATAAATGCAGATTTTAAAAGTTCAGTAGACTGAGTTCAATGTATCAGGGAGATAGGCAATTTGCAATGCAAAGAAAACTTGATTGGAATTTGTTTTCAATTTCCTGGTAACACATCCCAAGAAGAGGAGCCCCTTCCATTCGTGGATAGGCAACATACTTAACGCTTCGGTGCCGTAGCATTAATTTTAGGTACCGCGTGGTTGCAATTAAAAACTATGAGCTCCAATCGGATTTTTCCCGTTTTCGGCGGCTTTTCTTCCTCTCAGAATTGCATCATTTTTGAACTGAGCGACTCAATTGAACGGCTAATTTGAAGATAGGTATAACTACCCAAAGTCAAAACATTTAAGAGGTTGATTTCGAAGTTGTTCTTCATCAATTCTTTGTGTTTTCCTTCGAAGAAATCAACATATGTTCAGAGCCGGATTTACCTACTTGCCGCCCATGGGCCGCCTGTATTTTGCCGCCCTCTTCTCATTCGTTTTGAAACATCAATAAAACCATCAAAAGGACGTGCCGGAGGAGGAGGAGTGCATAAGATGCGTTTACCTACTCGTGTTGAATACATTTTTTGCGAAAGTCTGTTAACACTAGGTACTAGCAAAATTTCACGGCAATTTGCTTCTCCATTTATAAGAAATGAACAAAAAAATTATGAAAGAACAAACATAAATGTTGTATAATAATTTTAACTTCCGCCACTGCGCCGCGCTGATCGCACTGTGTTTGACGCAATGCGTGAAGTATTCCTGCAGTCTTGTAGGCGCTATGCGTTTCATGCCAACCGCTCCTGACCGCACTGTGTTTGGCGCAATGAGTGATGTATTCATGCAGTCTTGTAGGCACTAATATGTGTTACATGCCGACCGCCGCGCCGAGGGCTTGTCCTTTTCATCTCTAGTCCTCGTCATCATTCCTCTGCGCTAAGCTCCAGGCCAGATTGCGTGTTTAGTTCCGCATCCTCTCTTAACTCGACTAATTTTAATTAGTCGAGTCGATGCTGTCTCTTGTATCACTGAAAAACGACAAAATTAGAAATTACTATACTCTCAGGAAAGAGAAATTTTGTCCCCTTTTCTCATTGATAATTTTTTTTATACCTACATTTAAAAAAATTTCAAAATTTGCCGCCCCCTAAATTTGCCGCCATGGGCCACGGCCCATGTGGTCACTCCCTTAATCCGGCCCTGCATATATGTTTTACAAATATCCCATCCGTAATAAGACCACAGCCACACTAGGAAGGTCAGAGAAATTGGGCAAGAAATCAAAATCTTACAATTTTGATGGATACGCCCTTCTTCAAATAACCCGTTCAATGTATAGACGGCCCACAATGAATCGAGTCAGTAGGAGAGGTCGGACAAAATTTGGAAACTTTAAACGCCTCTAACTCCATTTATATAAAAATTTGAGGTTCTATAAGTAGCTCCATTGGTTTCCTCTCGAAACCCTCTTAAACTCTTAAAGCAACCCTTGAACTTTAAAATCTGATGAAATAAACATCAAAATTTGCAGTTTTAGTCAAAAATTCCATGCCCGACCTCTCCAATGGACTCGATCCACTGTGCGGCCCCCGAAGAGATTTCGAGGAGCGTCTCAAATTTTTGGTCCGCATGTCGATCCCATCAAGGGCGGACGGGGAAGAGGGGTGGGGGTGGTGTCATCAGCAACGAAGACGATGGTCTTCGGTGTCGTCGGATCCGAATGAATCGTTAAAAACAGTGAGCGATGACCCACTTCTCAGCGACAATCGTCGCGGTGTCGCGTCGGGCGTCGCGGCGCGCCCGATTACGAGATCCAGTCTCCTCTCCGGGCGTCGCGACGCCGACGTCGATGACTCTCAGTCCTTGTTCCGCGCCCCGGTCGCCCCGGTGACATCACCATGCCTCCTTCAGGTGACGCACTTTTACTTTTCACTAATTATCGTCCCACCATCTGCTTTTCGGCTGTGGAGAATTTGCATGAGAGACTTTTACTGTCACTTATACTGCCGTGCTAAGGAAAAACGCCGTATGAACCTTCAGGCATTGCCAAATTTCGATTGATAAAACACGAATTTCCTGGTAAACTTTTGAATATTTTTCTTCTAATTTTTAGGATAATTTTGCTCGCAATTTCACTCCAAGTTCCTGAAAATTTCAAGGAGAAATATTAATAATTTTCCTCAAAAATAATCATTTTACTGAAGGAAATTTGGCAACTCTAAAATTTCCATACGGCGTTCTTCCTTAGCACGGCAGTATTTGGGTGGCGAAATTTCAAGAAAAAAAAAATTGTGAGATTTTAAGTAAGATTTTAAGAGATTTCATGAAATTTCAGAAAGATATGAATGATATATCTTTAATCAATCAGGGAAAAAACAGACTTTTTTATAATTGGGCCGCGTTTAGCAGAAAGGAACCAAACCACATCGGCTGTTGTCAAATTTAATTGTGCTATTTAATTTTTACATGAAAACGGTTGTGCGGATTAATGTGCAAATGTCAATGAATTTTCTGCATAGTACGAGGCAAATTCCTCAAGATTTTCAAAGGCATCCGCACAAATGCTCTCTTGTAAAAAATTAAATTGCCCAGTTAAATTTGGCAATAACTGACGTGGTTTGGTTCCTTTCTGCTACACGTGGTCTACTTATTCATACCTGTTAAATGTCGAAAATCTGCATAGATCCTCTAGCGAGTTTTTTAATCTTTTTTGCCATCGAAATTACTCCTTTTGTCAATTTTGCCTAAGAAAATACTCAAAACGGGTGTCCTAAAATACCAGTTTTTTTGAAAATTTATCTTAAAACTACGATTTTTTTTGGGAAAAATTTTGACAGTCATTGGTACTTGGGAGGATCACTGGCAAGATATCGAGTTCTAGAGTGGAAAAATGCGTATCATCGATTGCGACGTTGTAAATTTCCATTCATGCTTTATTATTTTGAAAATGAAACTATCCTACAGTTTTTCTTAGAAATTTCTGTGATTTTTTTATTCATTTGATAATATTTGCAGAATTTAAGAGGATATATGTTAATCAAAGGTACTTTTGTACGAATATGAAATACGCATATTCACACAGGGTTATTCACTTGTATATATATCATTTTAATCATTATTATTTCAAATGCAGGAATCCTTTTAGCAGCGTTAGTGTTATTCATCTCTAGAATTCAGTTTTCTAGTGAAGACAATTCGCAACAATCGAATATTAGACTGGTCTCCAAATTTAGCAATAACTTGGTTCCTCATCTATTTAAGGTAAGAGCCAAAAATTATAAAACACAAAACTTTTGCATCAAAATATATTAAATGAACACACTAAAGCGAGGTCATAACTACTACATAAATGTTTTTTCAATGTGAAATGAAATATTACACATTTATTTTCGCACAGGGTAGAAAAGGGAATACAGAAGTTCTGGCTGTTATGCGATAAATTTAAACATTAGTTATAAAAGTACCAGACTAGAGTACGGTCAAAAAATAAAATATTATTAAAATATTAAAAAGTCACTCTCTGGTCAGAGGAAATGTTTAAATTTTTTTAAAAAATTAACTTTGCCGTTTTGATTATGTTGCTTCATATCTCAACCTTCTCTTAAATTACGAGGAAAGCTAGATTAAAAGTTTTACAGAAGTCGAATGTCGGCAAACTTTTCCGTGCCAACCGGTGAGTTAGACACTGATTTCATCAATGGTCATTAGTTTTCAGAATACTTTATTTTTGCAGGCTCTGTCAGAGGAAAATGAAAATTTGGTCTTCTCTCCATTTGGCCTGGCTTCCAACCTTATGATGGTAATTGAAAATGCTGATAAAGCAGCTGTTGGTGAGATTGTTGATGTATTTAAATTGGGGAAGAATCGTATGCAACTGAAACGGGGCTTTAAAACTCTCAACGAAGAATTTATGGTAAGAATAACACAAATAACTCAACAATTTAACGTTTGCCATACAAATTATATTACGTCAGGTCAAGTTAAGGTGAGTCCGGAGTAATAAAGTTCTGCGTATCGACAACGTTTCGATACGTGACCGATTATGAGTTCCACTCGGGTTATTTAAAAAACTCGGATCGATAAAGGGTAGATATGGGTCTAAAGCGTTCATAATTAAAATTTGAAGTTAACTATCCCAAAATAAAATAAAGTACAGCCGCAAAATTTATTTAATTAACCATCATTATCGATCCATGAAAATTTTGTCTTTTTTGGGTCTCACTTTTGTTTTTTTTTTTTTGACCTCAAACTGAAATCATATACTCTTGAGTCTTGAGGCATAAGTATATTACCTATCGATCTGATTTTTTAAAAATGATCTGAGTTAATCTGATAATTAGTTATGTATTGAAGTGATGGCGGCGGTACACGGAACTATTTACCTTTGCCTCATCTTGAAAAGAAGGAAGAAAAGACTGAATAATAACTGTATACTCAAGCTCTTGTGTACACCGGACAGCTGAGTATCCGGCAGCCAGCAGCAGGTACGTTATAACATTGGACTTGGAATTGCCTAGGTCCTCAAGTGAAGGCGTTTTAACACCGCCTCAACATTATCCACGTCGAGTTACGAGTTATTAAGAGAAGCTGAATGGAGCACGTCTCTGTGGCTGAGCACAATTCGATGCTCCTCTCTTGGATGTGCTTTATTCCTTTTTCACTGAGTGTAACACTCAAGATAGCGATGAGCATTTAGTAGTCATCCATCGGTAATCAATACAAATGAATCCACGAATAAAAAATAAAACCGCTGAAAATTCCGACGTAAGCGAAGGAATGGACGTATTTATTTAAAGATCAACTATGTACAAATGAATTAAATCTGAAGGTAGCATATCAGTTAGAGATTTAACGCTTATTGTGTGTTCCTATCATGTATTTTGATTAATATTTGTTGCCTCAGCTAAACTCACTGAAAGATGATTTGGCTGGAGTCTTCAGTCGGATTTCTGTGGTAACTTCTCAACCCTTGGCGCCATCTTTTGAGGAAATATTACGAAACTACTTCCAGGCCAATGTTACCACGGTGCACAACGAGACAGTGCTAGATGAAGATTCAGTAGCTCATGGTAAATATACTTTTTTACATTGTATCAATGAAGAAATTACAAAATTAAGTATTCGACAACGGTGTTTCAGCATTTTATTCTCTCCTGTTCAACCTTTTGGAAAGAGTATCTCTTGATTTTTTGGTACGAAAAATTTAAAGAATATCGCTGGAAGGGTGAAAAAAAATCACATGAAATTTTGCACAGTAAAGATGGCCAATCGTCTGTCAAAAGAGTAAAATTTGATGTAGAAAATGCAACGATGAAAACTAAGACAAGAGGTTTCTTGGTTTCGCCATTGATACGATATTCCAAATAAGAGTCCTGATACAATGTCGTTATTCTGTTGGGACTTCAACATCTCTAGGCGAAGGAATATTCTTTAGATATTCTCAATGATCCGATCGAGAATTATTTTCCGCGTTCTCTACATAAGCTTTCGACACTGTAAGTACGTGATGAGTCGCATAACTGGATATCCGCCGCTTGTAACCGAATTTCTTGTATACATTAAAATTACTTCGTATTGCTTGGTTCAATTCACTTTCACCTTTGTCTACGCCTCCTTTAAGTGCCATCAAAAAATGGACGTCAATAAACAGAAGATTTCTCTACATTGCGTCATTAGTCTCCCTCTGCACATGAGTATTTTTATAGACGAGCTATAAATTGTAGTCCCTAATTGCAAAATTACACTGGAAAAAAAACACATTGGATTTAGAGTCCAGACTCTTAGAAACACCGACAAGAAAAAACACTCTTGATTCAATCGGATTTTTGCTTAAATCATGAACCAAGCCTCTTAATTTGAGCGGATTTCCTTTTGATTTCAGCTTAAATTTGATTGAATCAAGAGTATTTTTTCTTGTCAATGTTTTCAAGAGTCTGGACTCTAGATACAATGTGTTTTTTTCCAGTGTGGTTCAATTAATGTATGTTTCTTTTAACGGTTTGAACGGCTGTTGGGATTTGTTCAGGTACCGCTGTGCGACTTGAGAGTGAAATAGGGGTGGTAAGTCACTGGCTGGATTACCAAAAACTAGCCGTGTACACGTACCTGTCACACAACCCCGCCTCGCTATTTTACTTGTCCCCGAATGTCACCGTCCGAGTCCCCATGATACCGCAAATCGGCGCATTCCGTGGTGGTTACGTTCCTCAGATCAGAAGTTACGTCGCCGAGTTGAAACTGCAGGTAAGTTGCATCGCTGTTTCTTCAATTCTCATCCTCTCGATATGAAAGCACAAGGCTATTAAAGCCGTGTCTAAAGCAAAAGCTAGATTAGAGGTCATTTCTTCAAAATTTGCTATCTCATTGAAAATTGGCTCAACAATTGAATGAAAGCATTAGAAAAGTCTGAAATACACTCCTTATTATATAAATTTGTGTGAGAAGTATGCGTTTCTTTAAGCTTCCCGCCTCAAAAATGATACAACAGCACAGATGAATTTTTCGTAAAAGGAGTCGTCCCCCTTGCGCCGACCCGCTAAAACACACGTGACGAAGAAGAATTTTACTATCTGGTGTGGTTTATATTTACATTTAATTCATTTCTTCAATGAAGACTATATCGACGGCAAAACTACCAAACCACGTATCTCGGTTTGCGACGTCGCAGACTTCCTGTCATACTTTATTTTTTAAATGAAAAACTACTTAACATCCAGTCTTGAAAATTTCTGTGATTTTTCCTCTATGTGCGGAAAAAATTCCGTGAAAATTTCAAGGAATGATATTGATTTGGTCTACATAAAAAAAATAGAATGTGAGCGTCGATTTTTGAACACCACAAACGAGATACGTGGTTTGGTAGTTTCACCGTCGATATGGTGCTTCCTTACGAATTGCAAGGACCCGTCAGTCACGTTGAATATTGTGTAGCAACCTAGCGCGCAATGGTCAGTTGGAACGACTCCCCACACGAAATATTCACCTGTTCCGTATCGTTTTTGAAGTGAGAAGCTTAAAAAATCATAAATTTTACGCAGATTGTGAAGATAGGAGTGTATTTCAGACTATCTGGATCTCTCATCATGATTTTTAAGTCATTCTCTGTTAGGAATAACTCCTCTTTTTGCTCGAGCTGAAGTTTGCAGCAGGCTCCTTATTGGTATAATTTGGAAGTATAATAATTGATTCCAGACCAGTTGCATGAGGCTAGTTCTGCTGATGCCAAACGTGACGAGCTCCGGGAGCTCGGAAGAGGAGTTGGCCAAACTGTCGTTCAGATCCGGGCTCGACGAACTGCTCAACGTGATCCCGGCGAAGGAGATGGAGGTGCTGCTCCCGCAACTGGCCATCATCAAGAAAGACATAGACCTCGAGCAGGTCCTCCGCGATTTCGGAGTCGATCTCGTCTTCAACGACACGCTCGTCGAAAGGAGCAAAGACAGCGTTTACATCGAGTCGATCAAACAAAACGCTTATTTCTCCACCTCTTTCACCACCGTCAACTCGGCCAGCGCCATAGAGGCCGACCTAGGTGAGAGCACCGGTAGCTTGATTCTTAATTATTTTTAAATTTAATAATTTAATTACTTAACTTTTGACTCTGACTCCAGTTGAGGATGTGCATGTAATTAGTAAAATTTTTCTGGTACTAAACAGTCATATCTTTGCGCGAATATTCAATATTCAACGAGGAAGCGTTAATCTGGCAACCTTGGTAGTTTGTGGTAGATAACTACATTGCGGAAGACTGTTCATTCCCTCATCAATTACGGGCATGTCTTACTTCGATGGATAACCCTCGCAGCACGAATGGCCTAGACATTTAAAAGGTGAGCTAGGGATCTGGGGCAGCTACGCGGCCGTCAACCATTGGAAAAACCTACACGTAAAAAATCGCAGATCAACTATGTTCAATTTTTCAAGAGATGAAAGGATTCAACACGCAATCTTACAGCATTGCTACAGTCTTGTACGCGTTAATATGCGTTTCACGCCGACTGACCGATTGCACTGCGTTTGGCGCAATGCGAGAAGTATTCATGCAGTCTTGGAGGCGCTAATATGGGCTTGACACCGACCGCACTGTTTGGCGCAATGCGTGAAGTATTCCCAAAGTCTTGCAGGCGCTAATATACGTTTAACGCCGGCCGCACTGTGTTTGGTGCGATTATTCGAACTCGCGTTAGAATAATCTCGGCATCGAGCAGTAGAGCTTAAAATGATTTTTTCGACGCTGTACGAGCATTCCTATGTTGCCTTGTTTCTTCCGATTGAATATTTTTTCCGAAAAAAGTTGGGAAAGTGTTTCGTACCCACGACCATTATTCAATCTTTTCACTTCATTGATCATCAGAAGGTAAAAAATCGCTGACCCATCATAGGAATAATACGTTTATTGTTAGCTCACAGATCTTAGTCATTAATTAAGTACCCTCCAATTTTCGCCCAAAACTTTAGTATCTTCATTCATTATTTTAAATGAAGGAAAAGAAAGAATAGGAAGTATATGAATTATGCTTGGCCATGAAATATGCTCTCACTTATCTATACGCGACCTTTTTTTACTGTAATTAGTGTCGTCTTCATTTAAAGTGGCTGCGTCCACGTAACGGACATTGTGTCAGTGCATCTCGGCTTTTTAGGTTTTTGTGCGTCATCTAAACATGTTTTTAATTTGTTTCAGGTATAAGACCCTCAGCCAGAAAGAAAAGACAAGTGAAAACGAGGCTGATGTTCAACAAACCCTTCCTCTTCTACTTAATGCACTGTAGAAATGGGCTGATCCTTTTGACTGGAAAAGTGGTGAATCCTACGCAAGTGCCCTCTTGATGATTCTATATGTTTGCCGAAAATTCACTCTTTATTCTGGAAGTGTTTTAAACATAAAGAAAAATGTTAGGGGTTATCCCCTAAAATTGTGACGATAACAACATTTGTTGAATGATATGGAAATTTCCAATTAATTTTGGTAGTGCCGGAACTAAAGTTGGGGTATAGTTCCGTAACATTTGGGTTATTAACCTAATTTGTTGGATTACTAGCAAAATTAATTGGAAATGTCCAAGTCGGGACTCAACCCCTAACTCTCTTTTTTTCTTGAATAGAGGATAGAGAAAACCCAGGATATAATTCCCAGGTCAAGTGCGATTAACTATTGCGCTTACTTCCTCAGTGAAAGAGATCTCTACTCTAATGATCGAAATACCTATTCGTTCTTCTTATAATTGGGGATACCTAATGTCACACACTTTGAAGGCTTAATAATATAAATTAACGGAATTTTTGTCGATTTTTGTAAGGCGGTTCATTCTTATGTATCTAAAAAATGTAGCATCGCATGTTAGAGTTTATGTTAATTTTTTTAAAAGTTGAATTCCATAATTTCATGAGTGGCAATGACTGTGAAATTAATTTCTTTCATCGTCATTAGAGAATAGGTCCATGATAAAAATTACTTTTTGAGACTTTTTACAATCACAATTTTACAGGGGTGATTAATAAGTCATTGCTTCAAGATCGAAATAAAAAAAAATGTATGTGTCAGTCTCGTGCGATGTCAAACGTGAAAGGAAGTCGGAAAGTTCATCTATATCAAACGCTCATTTGCTGAAAATATAATTCTAAAACTTTGATATTTAACATTATTTCCCAGTGGAGGGTTTTTTTCGTTCAATATTTGTTCATGAATCTGCGCGGCGGACTTTTTAAAAGCAAACCTCTGTTTCGCAGGACGAGACTTATTTTTTATTGTCTTTCAACTATTCGTCCCAAATTAGTTAAGCTGCTTAAGAGGGTATGTATCTGAACCGTGAATTGAAATC